>JAQGBY010005923.1:0-13878 GCA_034698785.1 Mycogona germanica | reverse complement strand
AGCAATAATCACATTTTTTTCGGGCAACCTAGGCTATATATAAATACGTGGATAAGACTACAAAAACGATATCAACAACAGCAGCACATAGCGTCACACTGTGACGTCACCGATGCATGTGTGTGTGTGTATAAAAAAAATAAAAGTTTTTCTATACACAGCGAAAGCAGAGCCCAGAGAACACCTAGGTGAGCGTGTTGTCGCTCAACTGATAAAAACGATAAAACTCAAAACGCGCCAAACTGTGTTTATATATATATATATATGATTGGACACTCTTTTTTAACTCGTCACACTCGGAAAAGCTAAACAAACAGGAGGACGCAGTCGTCGATTGATACATTTATAGTATTTAGAAATATCAAAAATTATATAAATGTACGCGGGACAGTTGAGTGAAATATAAATCCGGCGAAGAGGACTCCGGGGAGCATCGAGTGGGGGGAATTTTTTTGGAGTAAAATCGACGATCGTGGATCATCATCATCATCCATCATCAACCACACAAACGTTCCTGGATGTAATTTGGATGTGATGGACCAAATTTTCGTCTCAATTGTGATCTGTGTTTGAATTATCTAAGAAGACAATTCTTTTTTTGAAGCCATGTGGATTATTTGTCAACGAATTGTGAAAAAATTAGACTGAGAACAACTGCGAACATCCGAACTACATAACACCGATATTTATTGATTACCAGTGACCATGTTACAATTACAAGAAGGTAGGCCATCAAACAAATTTTATAAAATAGTTTGGGGGTCGAGAGAGTGACGTCATCAATGAAGAACATTTACTGCGACGCCGCCACAAATTATCTCCCAATTTATTCACGAACGCAGACAGGCCACTTCATTCCTAATTCTCATGTTTGTTTACTGTTGGTGTCTCTTAACTATCGAATCAATTCTAATCAATTTAGATCCGTTCACCAAATCTAGTCAACCTAGACACGTTCACTAATTTCAATTTGATTTTTGTCTCGTTCATTAAAGGTCCCAGTAGTGATCCGGTAGAGTCGCGTCAGTCGCACGCCCTCTCCCGATCCAGCACCGGCAGCCGTCCGCCGACGGAGCTGGGTGGCCACCACCACCACCACCGTCGTCCAGCAACGGCCGGATCATCCTGCGGCGCCCGGCCAACCGCCAGCCTGCCGTCCTCCACCTCCCTGTTGGTGCTGCAGTGCCGGCCCGCCACTTCGAAACTGCCATCAGTCAACCAACATGTCAGTTTTACGTTACCTCAAGTTACCCCCAAGATAACCTTTGAAGGTAAGAAGTCACACCATAATTCGAGAGGGGAGGAGGAATGATTTAATCCTTGTGGCTGAAGTGACGCCAATTCGAGTAAAGTGAATACCTGCCGCTAGAATCGCATTGCTTTACTGTACTGTATTGTACAGTACTGAATATGTGTACCAGTACAGTACTGTATTAGTAGAAACATTTTGAACTTCTATTATTTGCTTTTATCGCATGTTGCTGAGGAATTCGAACTCCCGTGACCTGACAATTGTGCTCTGACCTGTCCTTGTCCTAAATTTCCAAATGAAAGTACGATTTTTCGGAAATTTCAAAATAAAATTGACTAATCTCAAGCAAGTGGAGTCAACGTATTATTTTTAGTGATTGCACCAAGGTGCTCGAGAGCCTCTCGTCGCCAATCTCCAAGATTGTCTTTAAGATTACGAGAGATGTCGTATATAAATCTAAATCGTTCCTCCCGCGCAAAAACAAAAAAATAAATAATAAAACTAAAGATCTCGTTGACCTTCTTAAGACACTGAACACATTAGGTATGTGTGACGTGTCAGAATTTCACGGAGGTGGGCGATTGACGAGCGAAACAGTCAGATTGTTTGAACGCCCAACGATAAAACATAAGATTGCGATTATGTCTCTTGAGGATCTTTTCTTACTTGTTCATATATATTTCATACAACTTGAGATACAACGAAGATAGCTGCTAAGTGTTTTAATCGGCAATTCGAATTTGACTTGAAACATTATTTATTTTTTAGCTTAATCATTGTCTTAACGTAATCGGATTATTGATCATCTCATTCGCACCTTTTCTGCGCATTCATCCACCGATATCATGGACGACGATAGAAAGTAAACTTTAAAAAATAAATTCCTGATAGTTGGGGGTTTGATAATGTAGATCTCGCGTTTGCTACATGTAATAAAAAAACAAAGGAGTAATTTCTCGTAATTGATGTACAGTACAGTACATGCTGGCGTCAGCCACTCGAAAACGAGGAGATAGTCGTGTACCAGACAATACCAGTAGCGAGTTCTCCTAACCGGTTCGTAGTAAAGTGAAAGTAGTTCATCGAGGATTTTTTAATACTGTTTTTAAACCCGGGTTTTGAGAGATAGCGAAGTGACTCGACTATCTACTCTATATCTATGATCGAGCTCGCAATCGTATTACCGGTTTCTGACGTTTCAGAAAAACCGGTGCTCGAAAAACACTGAACATCCACAACAATGAAAATCCAAAAAAATCGCCTCGTGTTTACATCCTCTAGAAACCAAAATCTACAAAATTCGAATTCCCAAGTTAAGTTTAAAAAGAAAAGTTAGATAAATTCATGAAAGCGCCTGAAAACTTATTCACACCAATGTCATTTGTTACTTACAACGAAATGTGTCCTATTAAATCAATTAAATCAAAATCCAAATATATCAATTGTTGTGTCCCAACATCGATACCTCTTTTTCATTCACAAAAACCCCAACAATTAAATTTTACTACGGCCTAAAAGACTGTTTGGAGTTAGTACAGTAGATAATATATTTGATTTTGAAGCGAAACTGCGCATTTGGGCGTCAACATTTCACTTTTGTTTGGCCCTCGACTAATCTCCTCAGGACCCGGCGCTGCAACTGAGGGCTTCTGACTAATTGCGATAACAAATGGGAGAGACTATCGATATTGTCAAACAAAATTGCGAGGAAAGTGTGTGTCAAACGCGACACTCACCCCACGAATGCGAACAAAATGACTAATAGATAATTTCCCAATGATTTCCTCAGCGATTAATAATGTGAACAGGAACGAAACAATTAAATGGAAGCGATTGCGGGTTCGAACCCGTGTCCTTAACCATTCGACGAATTTCATTAGATGTTAGTCACAAGACCGAATTTGACACCCGAATTCACAAACCGCATCCGAATCTCGACAACAGTTGCATAACCTGACGTCACCTGACGTCACGAGGGTGCAGGGTTCGCTCTTATGACAACTCAAACAGTCAACGGGTTTCCAAACATAAATACAAATATTAAAAAAGCCCCGATGACTAAACAATAAGTTTCGAGACTGATTGCGTTACTTTTTTTTTTTTTAAAAAGAGTGACAAATATGACGCTCGGGGGCTAAAATATACATTGAACCCGGTGAACAAACAAAAAGACTGGTTTTGAGTTGAAATCATCGTGTGTCAATACGCTATCGATTATTTCGTCACCAGGCGGCGTGTGTGTGTGTGTGATTCCGTTGCCCACGTCACAGAGAAATTCGAGGTCTAGGGTAAAGTCTAGCTCTAGACTGCGAAAAAAAAATGCCAACAGTCGCAGAGTTTTTGATCCTCTTTTTTGGGAAGTTAACTGCTACTTGGGGTTATGGTGGCTTGACGCACTTTTACGATCCACGATAGTGTGATAAATTTCGCCAGAAAAATTCACTATCAGTTTCGTTTCTGGGTACAAAATTAAATATCTCCTTTGTGCATACACATAAAGCCGAGGTCCAAGTCCGAGACAGTAAAACGATCGCTCGGGGACTACTGTACCGAAGAGAGGATTCGGACCAGCTCTCTTAGCCATTTAACCGGGGAATTAATTTTCGAGAACCCACATTCTGTCGTACAATTAATTTTATGTAAAACATTTATTCTCCAAAACGTAAACAGTTACACAAAACGTATTTTTTAAATTATTTTTAAAATCTCTCAGCCTACCAGCATTGTGTTAGCTGACAAAGTGGTGATCGGCAAAACTGTGTAAACTCGGCCTTCTTTAAAAGGATTAAAAAAAAATAAGCACGTATGAAAATTAATCAAGATGTCATGGGGACATTGTCATCGTTCGTCAAGACTCTCACGAATTAAAAAAAAATATATACGACATTCAGATACTTAATAAGATTCCAACAAGTGCAGTTATTCCAATTTATTTATTGTTTTAACCACTGTCTGCTCTGCTAAAATGAACCCCCGGTCCAAGTGGGAATGATTACCTCTAGGATCGCCATTTCCGTGCCTTAACACCGGGTGATCGACGACCAATAGTGTAAAATGAGAAAACAAGACCTTGACTTTTATTTTTATCTCAATAAAACAGTTGGAGTTTGACTAGAGTGCGTGAGTGTGTGTGTGTGTGTGTGTGTACAGTACAGCACAGTCCGTATTCATACGATTCTCGTCAGTTTGATTTCTTTTATCTGGTAATTCAGGGTTTGCATAATCGGGGAGGGGTTACACGCATTCTATTGCGGGGTGCCATAAATCGCCCACGATGCAACGACGATCGTATTTCACGGTTTGCCTAGTCGAAAGTTCAATACTCAAATCAGCATCTAGCACAGCGATTCATAATCTTTTATTTATTTAGAAAAAGAGAAAAAGAAGTAGTACTTATTAGAAACGTGAGATATCAGTAAGAAAAATCATTTGGAATTTTTATCGACTGTTTCTCTTCTCTCCACTCATTCATACCTTTCCCGTAACACACCCTGTATCTTGAATAATAATTAATCAGTTGCGATTATTATTAATTCGTATTTTCCGCGTGTGGTTCATTTGCAGGTAATCCCAGATGGATAATTCCTGGCATTTCCCCCCACAAATGGATAATCCCCTTTGGATTGTTGCCCACTGTGATTTTTGTTTAATTTTTTTTTGAAGATTGATTTTGAGATTATTTCGTGAAGGGATTTTTTATTAACGGTTGTGCGTTTGCTCATTCTTAGATAATTGTAAAGAACGCGAGATGGCTGTGGACGAGCTGTGGGACTATACGTCCATGAAGGAAGAGGAATTCGAGAGCTCCGCCGTTTACATTGTGCCCGACCAGACATGCGAACCGGAAGACACGAACAAGGCGGAGAGTTCGCTGCCCAGGAACCTGGCCTTCAATCGGGCGCCGGGCACCGACGAGGTACGTGTGTTCGGAAAAAAATAAAATCAACAATCGAATTAGAATTTTTAAATACTGAAATTGATTTTCAGAATCGTGTTCAGGATTTTTCTACAGCATTACGAAATAACGAAACATTTTTGAGCGATTGCAATCTACCTCGTTCTCACCTTGCATTTTCTCCTCCCGTTCGTTGCACAGGTGCAAGGTGTGTTCAGCAAGGACTACATACCTAAGGGCACTCGTTTTGGACCCCTGGCGGGCGAGGCATTTCATAGAGATGCGGAACTCAACACGGAAAATCGAAACTTCTTTTGGAGGGTGAGTATCCTGTATTTGCGACAACCGGGATAGAGACGAGAGACCAGAGCCCAAGAATAAAAAGAATAGCGAATCACAATGCAATTCCAAAAACATGGAACAAAAAATGATTCCCAATTAGTATTTAATAAAAAAAATTCATGAGACAACGGACCGAGAATTATTAATGAGAGCGCCCTTCGAATTGCACGCGATGCTTATCCCCTGAAGAGAGGCAATCACACAATGCACGCGCGCCCTGCAGCGAAGTTAATTCATAGTTATCTCCCACAAAGTGGGCTCTTCTCAATTCAGCAGCGTTTACCCGAGCCTCTTTTGAATGTCTGAATTTGATCGGTCGTGTCCTAACCAATGTCGTGTCTCTTGTTCCAATCAGGTGTGCAACAGTGAGGGCGAGCTGCACTACATCATCGATGCCAGCGACATCGCCAAGAGCAACTGGATGCGCTTCGTGCGACCGGCTTACCTGACGGCCGCCCAGAATCTGGTGGCCTACCAGCACAAGATGGGCATCTACTTCTACACCACCCGAGCCGTGTTGCCCAACACTGAATTACAAGTGTGGTACTGTCAGGAGTTCGCCGAGCGACTCCACTATCCGCCCACCGGAGAGATGATGCTCCAGCGAGAGAGTAAGTGACCATTTCTTTTATCCAGATTAATTTCTGTAATTATTATTTGAAGTGCTTGACCCTAAAAGCAGAACCCTCGAACTTCCGGTCACCCTCGTCTAACTGTTCAAATCTTTTTGTTCCCCTCCCACTCGCAGAGGACGCAGGCATCTCTCAGCCATCACCCGACCCGCACGACGCCTACTTCATATCCCGCGACCAGACGCCCCCGGTCGGCACCAACGGCAGTGTGCGGTCGGACGAGGGCTACAATAGCACTGGCCAGGCCGATCTGGATACGCTGACGCCGCCTGAGGAGAGTGACGACAGCGACGACAACGACAACAACTACGTGCTCGACTTCAGCGTCAAGAAGAAGGTGGCCACCACCACCGCCACCTCGTCGACCACCGTGCAGGGAAGCAACGCCGGCGCTCCCTCCCACATCTCGCCGGCTGACAAATCAGTCGGATCCGAGTCAACCCAACCTCAGCATGGTGGCGAACAATCAATAGCCGACTGCAAAAATGAGTTCCGCAAGGTGAAAATCAAGATGAATAAGGCGTACACCTTCCGTAACAACGCCAGCAAATCGGCTTACGAATATGCCGGTGATCACCGACACTCCGGTCCGACACCGGGCAAGGCCAACAGCACGACCAGCAGCAGTAGTGGGGTGAGCGGTGACAAGGAAGAGGACGCGCGCTCAGTCAGCACCCTGTCCCCTCCGGTAGAGGCCAGCAGCAGCAGCAGTCCAACCAACTACGTCACCCCCAAGAAGGCCTACACCTCTGCCTACCACAACCGTCATAACCACCATCACCCCCACCCCCACCACGAGGATGACCGCATGCCGCTGACGCCACCCTACGACAATGGCGCTCCCAATGGCGTGAACGAGCAGCTCAAACCGGCAACCGAGCAGCAGCACCACTACGATCGGGTGCCGTCGTCGGTCAGTCCCAAGCCCCCGTCTGGTGGCATCCTGGAGAACTTGTTGATGCGTCGAGTCAAGGGTGAGAAGGAGGCGCCACATCAGACAGTTATCATCGGTCGTCACTCGCCCGACCACCATGACGCCAACCGGAAACAGGTGGATGACGGCGACCGTCACTACTCCACCGTCATCCACTCGCGTGGCGATCTGCGCGGCCTGTCCACGGTCCGTGCCCGCGAGTCCAGCCAAGTGTCGCCGGTATCCACCGTCCCGTCCCCCGAGCGCCCATCCTCGCCCACCTCCAACGGCCAATTCCACCACTCCAAGCATCACCACCAGTCCGACTTTGGCCACCAACCCCACCATCACCTCAAGGAGCCGGTGCAGGTCATCGTGCACACCAGCACTCCCTCGTACCCGGCCAACCCCACCAACTCCACCTCGCCTACCACCACCACCCACCACCACCATCACCCCCACAAACAGGAAGTGGGCTCCACCCAGGCCGATCACGCCACCAACCGTCATCTCTATCCCTACAAGAAGAGCTACCGCTACTCGAGCAGCATGGAGGTGACGCAACTGAGCCCGGACTCCACTGCGCCCAGCAGACCCAGTCCACCCCAGCCCTCGCCAGCCTCTTCTGGTTCCCTGCCCCAGCCCAGCTACACCGGACTGACACCGGTGCCCATGCCGCTGTACATGAACGGCGTCACGACGCAGATGTTCTCCACCGCCCACTTCAACATGTATGCCTACGGCTACCCGGGTAGTGGCGGCGGCGGCGTCAACCATCCGTCCCAGCCACCCAACGCCAACCACCACTACACCAAGGTTGTGGACTACCACATGGCCGGCGGTCTGCCCCACCACAACCACCTAAATGGATCGCACAGCACCGGCAGCCCCTACTCGGCGCACAGCTCGTCGCCGGACCCCAGCACTCTGTCACCAGGTGGTGGTGGGCACCCACTGAACAACGGTCTGCACCCTTACTATCTTCCCCACGGCCTGTCCCATGGCATTCCCCACCACGCCGCCCACCACTCGCCGGGTGGCATGATGCACTCGCCGTCCGGCAGCGAGCACGGCGGTGGCGGCCGACACGGCTCCCTCAGTCCGGGTCGCAACAGCCTGAGTCCGTCTGATGGCTCTCTGACGCCGACCAACCGTGGCTACCGCTCACTACCCTACCCGCTCAAGAAGAAGGACGGCAAAATGCACTACGAGTGCAACGTGTGCTATAAGACATTTGGCCAGCTGTCCAACCTCAAAGTCCACCTGCGCACCCACTCTGGCGAGCGCCCCTTCATCTGCAAAATCTGCGCCAAGAGCTTCACGCAGTTGGCCCATCTTCAGAAACACAACCTGGTCCATACTGGGGAGAAACCCCACCAGTGTGATATCTGTCAAAAACGATTTTCCAGCACCAGCAACCTCAAGACCCATCTGCGCCTGCACAGTGGTCAGAAGCCTTACTCCTGCGATCTGTGTCCGGCCAAGTTCACCCAGTTCGTCCACCTCAAGCTACACAAGCGCCTGCACACCAACGAGCGCCCCTTCACCTGTCTGTCCTGCAACAAGAAGTACATCAGTCCCAGCGGTCTGCGCACCCACTGGAAGACAACCAGCTGCAAACCGAACTGCGTGGACGACGAGGAGCTGATGATGAGCGGCGACCACGAAGACCTGCTCATGTGCTCGGGCGCGTCCAGCGACGGCAGCGACAAGGACGACTGCAAGACCATCGGCACCTGCAGCCCGCCACCTCCCAAGGACCTGGACAAGATGAGTGTGGAGGGCATGGACTCGCCGCGCTCGCATGGCTCCTACGAGTCACGCAGCCTGGAGCCCAAGAGCACCAGTCCGGACGACCTGGAGGAGGAGGACGAGGAGGAGGACGACGACGAGATCATCGACGCGTGCGGTGGCGTGGACTCGTCCGAGCGCGACAGACACAGCGACGTGGACGTGGACGACATGGAGGAGGAGGAGGAGCGACATCGTCACAGACACCGTCATCACCTCATGAACATGCACCGCGAGCGGATGGAGGTTCAGTAGCGGCCCGATTTTGTCCATCGGTGAGGCCAGTCTTATGTGACGTGCTCCGAATTCAGATAGCCCGGTACTCCAACCTATCCAATGATTCTCGTTCAATTGACATTACTTCGTGAACAAAATTGTTACGCTATGCAATGAACTATCCCAATTGTCTTCGTTTAATCATTGCATTTGTCTACAATTTAAAATCGTGGTTTTACTAGAGCTTTCACTGGTGTTGAGCCCGACATTTCATCCAAACTTTTTTTGATTGTATATAACCTTCATTTTCTTCGTTAGATTTTCTTAACATGATCAAAATGATGCGATCACTTCGGAAAATGATTGGTCAAACAAATTGTATTATTTATTGAATGACTTTGAACTGGCCTCTCCGGACACTAGCCGCGCCGCCGCGGTGTCAGATGACCAAACACGAGCGACTTCCGGCATTTACTTATCGCCAATCGACCTCTCCTGAAAAAGAGGAATTCCATATGATACACTTGACTATTTTTTGTTTTATCTATTTATCGTGTACGCGCTCCAGATATTTATTGATTTCGAATGTGCCCTCAGAAACCCTATATTAGAAATCCCATGATTTTTCTCTCTGGTTAAAGAAAATGAAAATGGACAATCGAGGGAACAAATTGGGAAGAGAGTGGAGTCAATTGCCTCCCCTGGTCTCGGCTGGCCAGAGATGTAAATATGTAAATAAGGTAGGGGTTATCGCGCATGCGCGTTTCGACCTAGGAATTTTAATACACTGCCACGTCAGAGACCATACTCAAATATTTTTTTCTATCCAGTCCTGGTCAACACGCTCCTGCATTTAGACAAAAAATGGACGTGTCCGTAATCATTCTTTTCGAAACTAACCCATCGTAGAATGCAGTTTTTAATTTTTTGACCCGATGTATTCGTAACCTCATTTCGCTAATCAATTCCCACGATGCTCGATGCATTTATTCTGTGTGGTCACGGGACGGTTTTTTTATTTATAGAAAACGTATGTCCACCATCTTAACAGTAATCAAAAACTTGCATTTGTTTTTAGTAATTGTGTTCATAGAAAAAGTACGAGTAAAATTGTATAGCGTTTATAATTATTATTATTATTATTATTATTATAATATTGAGAGTGGTATATTGTGATATTTGTTTTGTTTGTTATTTATGTAAGTGATTGGGCCACTGATTTAATTTCTGCACAAATTGATCTCTCCTTTTATCCCTCCCCCACAAATCAATCGATTGATTATCCGTCCCTCGCTTTTTAACAAAATCGTGTATCGATATTGATTAGCCATGATGAAAAATATTTGGGCGGTTCTCAAACTTGTAGGATCAGAGGTCCTACGTTGTAGTAAATTATTTTTGTGCCTTACAGAGAGCTGGGAAACTTCAATCGTGTTTTAAATTAATTGCCGGTTAATATTTGGCGAATTTTTTTTAATGAAAGACATTTTCGAGGCAAACAAAATATAGAAATTAGAACAAAATTTTACTGGAGGGGTTTTTTATTTATTTGCGTCAAGCTACCCCACCGTCCACTACCCCTCCTATAATTTTTTTATCATCTATATCCGAGTCAATTAGAGATTGGAGTTGCTCAAATTTTATTAAAACTAGTTCTTTTTGTGCGGACGTGATTGATCTCTCGATCACAAGTGTACTTGCTCCGTAAATAATGTGGCCGGCCCATTTACTTACGCACCCTCATCCATCCCTACCATTAAAACCACATTCTGAATATGACTAGAATCGTGTTTAAAAAATTTCTATTCTGTATCTCTTCATAAGAGAGTTAGGTAGCTCGCATTTGCAGAGAAACTCAACTATATACAATACAATACCATGAGAGAAATCAAGGTTTAAATTACGAAAGTTCTCCGAAGAACCTCTACGAATTTTAATTCTTATCACCATTTCATGCCAGTAAACTAACTTGTGGCTAGTAAAATTTAGAAATGGTGTTCAAATTTTAATTTAATTTATTGATGTGTTTTTTTTTAACAAAATTGGTCACAGAAAGTTATATAAAAGAATTGTACATATAAAATTCCCTTTTTAAAAATTGTCTTCTGTTTGAAGCAACATTTCCTTGGTTACTCTCCAAATGAAGTTCGTTAGCAAATATTTTATTACTATCATTACCATATTGCTGTAAAGTATCTTCCTCAACACGTTGTTCCATGTAACCTGTGTACTTGTTGTATAAACATTGTCCGTGAACTATTACAGATTTTTATATAAAGCAAAGAGTTTTATCTTAAAAGAATATTTTCAATTTGAGAAAATCTTTTCCATGAATCGCCTTTATGTTAGATATTTCCCCTAATTTCAAGAATTTTCCCAACACCTACACATAGAAACACTAACATCAATCCCAACCATGCCAAAATTCAGTCAGCTTTTAAAAATTAAAACCATGCCAAGATAAAAAGTTAAAAAAAAATTAAAGTTAATTACCCATGAAATTCAATTCAAAACATTAAAAAATGCAGGATAAATGTGGTATAAATATTTTCCAAATTGGCATAACTGGATTTTATCCATGTAAGAGACATCTTACCCCCGCAGATTGGCAATCACACACAACACGTGCGCAATGCAGAAAAGCAATCACTATTTGTGCTGCCCTCATAGACTTTTGAATATTGCAGCAAAGCGGAGTTTCCAATTTAAAAAAAAACTTATAAAAAGTGATCGAAATACAAACGATATCGAAACTCTGTGGATTTGTGTGAAGTTACAGAGTATCTAACGACAGATCGAATACATAGCACGCAAGATAATTTCAATGTTCTCTGAAAATTGATTAATCATAAATGGTTATGAGAAAATGTCAGTGTTTTAGGCCCTTTCACAAAATTTTGTTTCTAATTATCTAAAAATTTGGTTTCATTGTTTCTCCTAACATAAGGAAACCACGGTGCATTTTGGCCATCACCCCGTGATCGAATAAACGAGAGATCCCACGCCGGGAATCGAACCTTTAACCTTTTAAATATAGCTTGCATCCATCTTATCGATACGCGATCTTAAAAAAGATATTCTAATCAATTAATTATCTTTGAGCACACACCAACCCAGCTAAAAAAAATCACCTTGCCATTTCTCCCATTAATCAATCGCCAATCATCGCATTTTTATTTATTGACATGTCATCAAATCTCATTTGACACCAAGGCAATTTGCCATCAAGTTTATCCATCAATCCATCGCCATCCATCCAAGAATAACATTCCCATTTGTAACTTTTAGATAACCACGTATGCCTTAAAAAAAACAATGGCCTTCCATGTTGTTGCCTTTTTATCCACCGTTTTTGTATCCTCTACCCAACCTAGCCCACCAGTATATAACATTCCAGAATTATATTCGAGAAAAATATAGAAGAACTGTTTATACCTGTTATAGTTATTTGTACCGATTACAGATGCCTTATATCTCACATCAATAGTACCTTTGACAATTTCTTTTTAAAATAAATAAAATTGATGCAGTACAAAATCGAATATTGGAGAAACTGCTACGTAAATAAGACTCATTGAGATGCACAATTTCCGTGTGTCGACGCGGCAACAATTCGATGGAACATTCAGTACAATCATTTCATGAAAATTCGAGTCGAACATTGACCTTGACCTTGTAGGTGTTTTTCCACAAAGTTTTTAATATATATTTTATTATTTACAAGACTGCTGGCAGTTTTTCGTCGCCATTTGATATAAATAATTATGACCACAATAAAATTTATATTACCAAGTCACCAAATGCAATCACTCTGGTTTTTCTTTCTGTTTGTCAAATAATGTACTCTTCAAAATATGGCTCCGGAGATTTATAGGGAAGTTTTTGGAATTGTGGTTGCAGGGGTGAGAAGGGTTGTTCAATCGATTGCGAACGCGGCTGGAAAAACAAGATGTGACTGATGAAATTGGGTTCAAATACGAGCAAGAGCGTCAAATTTTTTTTTAATAAACGGATTATTTATCACATCATGGGACTGGAAAACTTGGTGTGGTGGAAAGAGCGTGTTCAAATATGGTCGATGTAGTATCTTTTTAAAAAATAAAATGAAGTGTGAAGGTGGAGTTTTTTAATCATTTGATAATCCATTAAGTAAATCAACAATCCATGAAATAATCAAATTTATAGGAAAGATTTTGAAGTAAATTATACATGATTTGATTGATAGTCTAGTCCGTTGCGGGAAAACTTGGTGTGGTGGAAAGACCGTGTTCAAATTTGGTCGAGGGAGTAACTTTAAAAAAAAATAGAATGAGGGTGTTATAGTGTGTATTGGTGGAGTTTTTTGATAATAAAATATATAAATCAACAATCCATGAAATAAATAAATTTATAGGAAAGATTTTGAAGTTACTCATACCTGGTGTGATGGATGGTCCAGTCCGTTGAGCAAGGGAAAGGAAAACTTGGTGTGGTGGAGAGGCCGTGTTCAAAAATGGTCGAGGGAGTCACTTTTTTAAAAAATAAAATGAACGTATTTGGTGGAGTTTTTTTAATAATTTGATAATCCAATAAGTAAATCAACAATCCATGAAATAAATGGCAGCGGGGACAGGTTATTTTTAATTTCTAACGCATTAAGAACTATTGTGCCAGGCATTTAAATGGCATATTCAAAATATCGCAGCGAATTCGTAACGGCATAATCGAATTGTGGGTTAAAATCATACGCAGTACGTCAAGGTGATGAAAGAGGCGAGTTGGGCGAGTTCAAAAGGTCACTTTCACAATTTGGCCACGACACTTTCGTTGGCGCTGGCTGCTGCGATGACGTCATATT
>JAQGBY010005922.1:0-13878 GCA_034698785.1 Mycogona germanica | reverse complement strand
TCAGATACAACTGGTCGTTCGACCCCCGCCATAGGCCCCTCTCTTGGGGGCTGCTTGTGGGTACAAATTGTAAATTGGAGGCAAAGCAAGGTTTCCCTTCTGCGAAACTGTTTAATTGATATTTTTGGGATCTGCTAATCAAATTTTAGCAGCTATTGCTGCAGTGTACATGTCTATACAAAAAACATTTGGATCTAAATACAAGAAATCAATTTTGTCGTAGGTTGACCACTGTGCCAGTAGGTCCAAGATACTATGTATTTGGTCACCAATTGGTGATTTATTTTTTCCGATACACAGCAAATCAGTGCGGCGGAATTGCGTCTGACGCTTCTATGGTTTGTGTATCTACTAAAGTTGCCAGGCAACTCGAGGTTCACCAAATCAAAACTGTCTCCTCGGTTACTCGCCTCGGATACCGCTGAAATTGACGGTCAGTTTCACAACAGTGGCTCTCTTTTCAAGTGCGGTCCACTATTAGTCGCGGCAGACAGTTGACGGATTTCGAATTTTTGGAATCCTTTTTTTGGTTATCTCGGATATTACTGATCTGGAATGAGAATCTTACACCGTGAAATAGCATAAGGTATGATACTCATCACATATCCTTCCCTATTTTGTTCTATTTATAATGAACCTAATAGTGCAGTCTGGTGCGCGTTCACAAATATTGGAAATTTGAACATCCATATTTTAATTTATTTGTGGGTGGAATCGTATGATATATTAATCGAATGATTTAAAAAAAAATAATATTTGATGTGAATGTAGTGGAATTAAGAAATTTGGAAATATACTTTGCAGCTATTTAACAAATGGAGACAACTTGAATCGCATATTTCTTATTGATTTTTCAATTTTTCTCACATAGAACAGATGAACCTGCCGCATTTGACCAAATTGTGTTTGCCCTTCGCTATCACAATCCTCACGCAGATTATAATCACTAGAGGTAGTACTTGAATTGGGTGTGGGAGGAAATAATTGATTCGTGATTTTTTTTGTGGAGCTAATGTTGGTGATCCAATCCAAAAGAAAGGGAAATGTCGATTCCGTTTTAGCCTATGATGTAGACGGCCAGTGGAGCATTTGGAGTCGTTATCCGTCGGACTGCTCTAAGGAATGTGGCGGAGGCTCTCAGACGTTCACCCGGAGCTGCAGCAATCCGGTGAGGCAGGGCAATGGACAGCCGTGTCCCGGAAACGACACCGAGACGAGACCTTGCAACGTGGATCCCTGCAAATGTGAGCGTATGGTCGAGCCGGTGGCGACGCTGTCGAAAAAACGCAAAATGCGTCGGAACTGAATTATGACCACGAAGACAAATTACATTATTTTTTTGTTGCGCCTTTCAAATATTCGTTTTTAAAAAATGTAACCGCGATTTTTTAATTATTTGACGTTTTCTCAAGTAAATATGTAGAAATTAATTTTTGCTTTCTGGATCTCTCGTTTTGTTTTCTTTGTTTTCTTCTTCTGAAAATGTTGTCATTGTAGCCAGTTGGAGTGCGTGGGGCCAATGTAGCGCGACATGTGATATCGGCGTTCGACAGAGACAAACTATATGCGGCAACTACAACTGCACTGGTGACCAACTACTGCAGGAGAATATGGAATGCGTCGACTGGAATATAAAAACGTGCCCGAGTAAGTGTACAGTTGCGGGGAGGCCATGAATGTTGTCGATGGTAAAGACGGCTAGCGATTTTGGACACGGAAACTTAATCCTCCTAACATTAAAAATATAATTACCAGTGCAAGTCCAAATCTATAGCAATGAAAAATGTTGGTCATCCGTGCTCACCTTTTTCAGGTCCCTGTGCCACGAACAGGTGCCCCGATTACGCCAAATGTATTGATATCAGCAATGCCACACGACCGATGTTCCAGTGCGTTTGTGTTATGGGTTACATCATGAATTCTGCTGGAACAGAGTGTGATCGTAGGGCTCGTTCCTTTTTTTCACTGGTATTTTCAACAGTTTTGATAAGAGAAAGATGAAGAGCAATAATTCAATATTTTTGTTACAGGTCCTTCACCGGTACCTCCGACGGCAAGACCTATTCCGACGCTGAGTCCCGTAAGTAATGAGAATTTTTCAAAATTTAATGTGAAAGCGCACAATCTTTCAAAAATATGTTCGATTTTTAATTTCGGTGGATCAACGAACGAGTCGTCAGTTTAGTTGAAATTGAGTATTTGTTTGTAATATTTTTCGGCAGGTGGAGAAAACCGTAGCAATTGTCATCACTCGAACAGCCAGTACGATTTTGCTGATCATGGTTGGACTGACCCTGTTGATTTTCATAGTCTTAAGGTTATTAATGATATTTCCTAAAAATATTTTGAAGCATAAGAATATTTTGAATAGTTGTTGAAAGTTAGAGAATCCGATATGAATGTCAACAAATTTCCACCGTACGTCTAGAATTTTCACCGTGGATCGCATTATCCAAATGAACATGGAAATCGCTTTGGAATGCGCTCATCTGTTGCTTCTATTCCCAAATACTCTGGCTGCGGATAATCCGGTAAATCCATTTTATTTTTATATAACAAACACATTTTGGACAAATGGCAAAATATACAAATTTCTATTTGGAACAAAGCTTTCGTTGGTTCTGAATAAGGTTTTCCAAATTTAAATGGTGGCGCCACTTTTGCACAAGAAGGTTTTATTTTCCAGTGTGATTTCAAAATCTTAAAATATTTTATTTTCTCATATTTGCAGCACACCTGCAAAGTTATATCGATTGGCATGCATTTGCTCTACACCGCCTGTTTCTTCTTCATGTTTCTGGAATCCGTCCACATGTACAGCATTGTGTCTTTCGTGGTTCCGCGAAATGGACTCATGACCGCTTTCCAGAATGTGCTAAGCGGCTGGGGTCAGTCTGGATAAATCACCTTGTTCAGCTCAATTGGGGTTGAAACACACACGCCAATTAGTTTAATTAATATTGTAATTTCCTTGTTGAAATTCATTTTTAGGAATCACTGCCATTGTGATGCTATTTGCCTTGTGCTTCAATTTTGATGACTATGGGGGAGATTATCAGTGAGTGATATTAATGTTGGCTTAATGTACAAAAGAGAGTATTTAAAATATTACAAAGAATACTTTTACGACTGCTGAGTTTTATTATGAGAATTGAAATAATTACACGATTTATTTTGAATATTACAGTTGCTGGCTAAGGATGGACACGACGTTGATCTACGCGCAATTTGTACCAATAGCCATTCTTGTGGTGCTGACATTTGTCATGACGGAGGCGGCCGGCAACGCCGACTACAAACCTCTGCAGCACGTTGACCATCGACAACTCTTCAGTGCAAAGTAAGCTTATATATTACTTATTAAAAAACGAAATCGAGAAACCACTCCATGGCGTCCACTTCGCCATTGTTTTGTTTATTATGGAAATCTGTCCCGCGGCCACCCGCCGCTCGGCCATTTATAACAGGGATCGCTCAATTGTTCGCGTCAAAACCCTCCATTTCTCCACTTCCGGCTACCTGAGCAGAATGTTGGCAATTGATTTGTCACTGAGCAAGAAATCGGGCGTGAAAAATCAATTTTATATGCAACTGGTAAAAATAGTTCTGGTTGATTTGAAAAAAGAAACGCCATTTATGCGACGTCGTCGTAGTGGCCATTACAGGGATTTTCCCCAATATTTATTGATGATTGAAGCGCGCACGTGCGGCAAGACTTTTTGCGGTTTAACGGCGAAATGCGTGCCGTTTCCAGGGGCGCGTTGACAAATAGAGCGTCCATTACGCCATGACAGTTATACGATGCAAGCAATTATTTATCGGGATCACCTTCATGTGAACAGCAGACTTTTTTTATTTTCGTTCTACTGGCAAAAGATGTGTGTTTGCTGAGGTGCGTTAATTGATTGAACAAAAATGCAATGACAATTGGACGGTGCAAGCGATTATTTAACGCGCCCGATTTCATGTGTAGTAAAAGGGGTGAACTTCCGAGTCGGGTGTCACCAAAATTTCTGGAATGCACCCCTTATCGTGATTTATAAGACGTATTCACGTCAAAAATTTGCCTTCCGGGGGAGCAAAGTTCAAAGGAAGATATTTGCATAGTCTTGAAGATAAGAAACTACGAATTTTTTTTTGATTATTTAACAGAATAAGTCAACGTTTGAATATGCTGCTGTCGGCTATGATTTGTGCATCGTGGGTTCTCGGAACAATGTCTGATTACGACCAAAGTCTACCACTGTATTCGGCCTTCAGCATTATGAATGCAATTATTGGAGTCAGCGTTTTTCTCATTCACTCGCTCGGAAATCAAGAGGTAGGCAAATTAATTTGATTTGTTTTCGATTTGAGGATTGTCTTGGATATGCACGGTGCATGCATTATAATCTTGGGTGTGCATTTCTTTTGAGTAAGTTTCACTGCAGTTAAAATGAAAATGAAAAGTTGAAAATGCTTTAGGCAAAGTTCTGTAATTGTGTAGTTAAAGTACGCTAATTGTTAAAGTCCCACTTTGCTAATATTAACTAGGAAATGTTGAGGTTCAGTTTCTGTGAAATGAAAAAGCAAAAAAATCGAATGATTAAAAATGATTTGAAGGTTGTAATATATAAAGACTCGTCGTAGCCCAGTCGGTTTTGCGTCTGACTATGGCTCGGCAGTCCCGGGTTCGATTCTGGGCATATCGTATGAATCTCACGCAAAACAGAGTTTTAAAAAATATTAGAAAATACTTTCGCTGCCATGACTGGCCACGGATGTGTAGCAGAAAATTCCCTCTTGTGTGTCTTTTTCGGTTAAATGATATTTACACTCCAGAGGATTTTCGCACCGCCCAGGTCCAATTCGTTGTGTGCGGAATGCCGTTCCACGTAGCACAATATCTCTAGGCACGCCATAGTACAGTTATAAATCACCAGTACATGACTGCCCCTCCCCTCCCACCTCCCACCTATTTGTTGTCCTAGAAAATCCATATATGCCCAATGGTTCCATATTTATCGACCTTGTCGCCGGCACGCTACGCATGTCACTTGGACTTGGTTTGTGGTTCTGCAACAGCTAATTTATAATAGATTGCCCGGGGTCGTGTAGTTGACAACACCCCTACCCCTTCCCTTGCACACTCATCGCGCTCTACCAGTGCCGAAAAAAATTATTTTTACTTTGTACAAATGCGACGTGTGGACCACCCTTGTTGCACCTGGGATAGGTTATCGTCGACGTGATTATATATAGCGCATACCTTTATCCGACATGCGACATATCCACTATTCAGGAGTTGGCATGAAAAGCCTAATGACTGCTCTGATTGTAAAAGTGAGCATTAAACTTGTATTCCTACCGGCCTGATCGATATCCCCACGACGGTTGGTGGACCGGTTCCGTGAGAATTCTGGATACAGGAATGGCTTTTGTTTGCTGGTATGCGTCAGGAACCGGTCATATTTTCAGTTTGTGCATGAATGTTTTATGAGAGTGGGGTTGGCATGAACTGGGATGGGGTAATGTTTGCGGTTTTGATTGGGTCGTGCTTGGCATGCCCTTTCTCCTTTTTTTTTTTTTGTTTATGGAAGCAGGAATGTTGGGTTTCAATGGATTCCTAGTGTGCGGTGGTTTTTTGTTTACTTGTGACGTCATTTTTAAAATGAAAGATTATAGCTGCGACAAATCTATATTCGTAGGTTCGAAGGAAGTTGAGACACTTATTTGACTGTTGCAGAAATAAGTTAAGTAGGCGTTGAACCCCCTAGATTTGAAGCATCGAATATTTGAAGAAACGGAGGTATGTTGACGTTAAAAAAAACAAGCTTGGAGGTGCATTTTCTGACTGTACATGAATCCTTTGTTACTAGTTTGCCATTTAAAAGCAACGCTTGAGATTTCAAATTTCCGATTTGTAAGCACATGTTTCCTCAAGAATAAAATAATTGACATTAAAAAAAACGAGGGAGAATGTCTGTTGATAAATACGGATGCGATGAGACATTTGTGAACAAAATCGAAATTTTATAGCTGTTAGATTTGAAGAGTGATATCGCAATTGATATCGCAAAATCACAAAGTGATATCGCAATTGATGTTCCACGAATATATTCGTGGAACATCAATTGCGATATCACCACTTACGATTGGATTCAGTTTTAGAGTTTAAACCAATTTTCACACGTAATGAATAAGTGTTTGGAGAAGTTTTATTAAATACTCTTTTTACACAATATATACCATGTCGATGTGACAACACACGTTTTTGTCATCATATAAGCTTTACCCTCTACTTTTTCCAAATATACATTCTGTTGACTGGAATTATAAAAAAAAAACATTAGCAAAAATAATACTAGAGCGAACAAGGCGTGGAAGAAACACAAATGGGATTCCCACAAATAGCTTTAAGAACATAATATTGTTTGGATATAAATTAAATAAGATTAAGTTAGCGCTCTGAGCGCTAGAATTGCAAAACTGCCGATTTTGAAATATTGCGCACGTAATACAAGTATCCTGTTTCATAACACATAAAATTGTATTTTCTAAAACCATTTTAGTATTTTTGTTAAATACAATTTCATCTAAATGTGTAACGATCTGCATCATATATATACGAATGGAACTAATTTTTGAGTAGTGGTAAATCTAAGGAGATTTCATAAATAAACCCGCTAAAACAATAACAAAATTTATATATAACTAAGATTTGCTCAGTACAATTTCTTCTCCTTCCTGTTCTTTTTATCACAAAAGATTCCCTTACAAAGAGATTGAACAATTGTATCTACCATGACCTAAAAGGCAAAAAATCTCACAAAACATCCAAAATCTTCAAATTATATTTAGTGTTGGTTAAGATATTATTCTTCATAAACATTTAATCTCGTATTATAATAGGAACCAAAACTGTCGATAAACCCCGGCATAGGCTATTGGAAACGATAGTCAAAAAGTTACAATAAAAATACAAAACATGACAATTTACAATCAACATTTGAAGTGTGCTAATTATACATAAAATACACAATATCGTTAGGTGTGAAATGCCCCAAAAACCAAAATGGTGGTAAAAAACGTTCAGACATACGGAGCGGAAAATATCTGCAACAATCCTTCAAAAACATGTTTTTGAGCATTAATTTCCACTAGAATGGGATAAATTATGTGTCTAAAAGTCTCTTGTCATTATCTCATACTCATATACCATTATAGAATCGGCGATCCCTCTATATAAAAAAGCAATATTCGGTAGCCGGATTTGTGGACGGTACTTTGACAACATAAAATGTTTCTGCATAGACAATTATGGGGGGTCAACAGTCGTGTTTATGAAAGTTTGTCACAACAAAATCAAATAAAATATGTGCTAAATGACAAAAGCAAAATTGCGCATCGTTAATTGTCGACAGTTGCCCAGACAGCACAATCCGTCCTTGGGACGTTCCAATTGCATCCACTCTGAATGATCGAAAAGACTTCAAAGGTGGACTTCCTGACGTTTGTGAGACGCCCCCGAGACTAGCTTTGTGCTATTAAGGTATTCCTGAATGAGACAGCTCTTTGTTCGCAGGTATATCACCTATCTTGATTTATTTCTTATAATTGTTTCCCGAGAATGCGATGTTTACAAGTTGGTGTTGTGAGGTTTGCTCCCGCGATCGTATTTGAAAATTTAGCGTTTACTGAGCTAATGTGGATAATTATGTTTGTATTTGCGTTTAGAATGGCTGAGTGGTTACAGATCTTTTGTCAACATCTGGTTGAGACCATCGTGTCGACAGTGTTTGTTACACTTGTCATGAATCCGATTGCTCTCAAACATTTGTGCGATCGGAAGACCACTTGTGAGCCATTCCGAAATTTATTTTCATAATTTTACTCCTGCCCAAATCACTTGAACAGACAACAGTGAGTCTAAAGTGTGAATAACTCTGGATAATAGCATAATATTGTTGCTCTTTGACCTAATAACGTCTTTTGACTTGGCTCATCAAGTGTTCCAATGCCATAATGCCACCTAGCACATGACTCTTACTAAAATTCAAATTTAATTCAGGTGCTGAGGGGTGGCATGATTCAAATTTGTTTTACTAACGATATATGGCATTCAGAAATTCAGCGCTTTTATCTAATTCTTTGAACGTGTTACATTTATATTGATAATAAACATTTGAAACCTGTGCAATCCAATTGCACGCGATTTAGCTCATTTTTTATGGCTGCTAAATTCAAAAAACATTGTACAGAGACCAATCTTTAAGTTTTTACTCGAAATTCACACGTTTGGGGAGTTTTGATGTTACAAAAAAATTACTCAGTGATTCAGCACACGCAACATTGCACACATAATGTTAAGTATCGATACACCACCTGAATGATAATTTAAAATGTCCATATTCACCAACGCACGCATAACATAATGTGTAAATTACGGTTAAGAAATTCGATAAACGGTCGAGCCCAGATAGACTGACATTATACTGTAGGCTAATAGAAAATAGGAGAATACAACACAATATTATAAGTTATACATTTGTATGTATAGCGTGTGATAGCCAGCGCTGAAAGTGCGTAAACACAGAATGTAGCCATGAAATAACAGTAATTATGCGAAGCAGATTCTATTCAAGAGTACATAGAGTAGACGCTTAAGAGATAAGGATAAAGTGGTATAAACCATGACAGCGTTAGGAAAATTAAGACAAAGCAACATCAACCAGTGACTAAAAGTCCACTAACTTAGTACTATTAATTTAACAATTTGCTGTTGTGGTTCGAAAATCATCCTCCACACTTGAAAGAGAACGGCAGTAGTCAAGTTCGGCAGAAGTGCTGCATTCAAACGCCTATTTTTTCTAATGTACATGCATGAATTTAAAAGAGATTTTCTTTGTAAAAGTTCTTGGAGAATTGCTGCTAAATGTCGTACAAAATAACAAATTGAAAACTTGTTAAAGTAATAGTGTCTTTGCGACATGTTTCACAACTGATGTGCACTAATTCATAGATATTATTTAAAAAAATGCGAATTCCTGTTATCTGCAGAGCAATGAGCATGTAAATTACATGTATAGTTTCTAAATATTGACTGGCAAAAAATTTAAATAGATTCGAAAAACTATCTGAAACTACTATTAAATTTTTACGATGAGCAATATACTCGTATAGAGAGAGTAAGAGAAAAACTTGGAATTTTACTGTACAGTATATTTCAACACAATTTTCTTCCAGAACCTCAGGCTAAATTCTACTATCACATTATCAGCTCATCTAAATATCGTAGCACGAAATTAGGACTTGGTCACTTGACACAACATTGGCAGAAAACAACGAATAGAGTATAAATCTAAGCCAATATTCCTGCAATCATGATACTTGATTGCACGATTGCCAAAACACATAAGTTTTTTTACAATGATTGTAATAATCATACCGAGTGTATGATTCGTGCGCACCATAGCGGCGCATTTGTGTTGATGGACCCGCAATGCTTACGTCAAGTTGTAAGCTTTTTTTGTAGAGTAATTTTATTTCTTTTCATTTGCACAAATACAAGTGGCACAACACAATTTGCAACGCGAATAACCCGACTGAACGCGAGAAATCTCTAATAAGTTGCACAAAATTGAGAGCATAATCATTAATGAAATTGCTTTACACAAACTCCCCACTTTTGACAATTGATAACTGATCAAAAGTATTTTTAAATGTATAGTTATTGAACAAGAAGGAAAAATAATTGGTTTTAGATAATTTTGAGATTGAAGATTTTCAATTAAATTTTATCTGGTGACGTACGCGTACGTAGTATTCTCGAATGAGTTACGAAAATGAAGGAGTCATGTCTAAAGTAAATTAACTTAATAAGAAAATCGTATCGTGGTTATTACACGCAGTGTGCACGGACGTTATCTAATCCAACAGTGGAACCGAGGGCGTTGATTATTATTTAATTATTATTGTGTGTGTGTGGGGGGGGGGGGGGTAACCCACATTGCCATATTTCAACCAATATTCTCAATCAACCAAGCACGCACAGAATTCGTATTTCCTAAACGACAATACTTTTAAGTAATTGTGTAGGCGACAAACTATAACAACCTCTCTATTCACCTGTTGACTAGAAAATTATGCTAATACATTTTGTAAGTTAAATAGACGCAGAAAGAGAAAAGCATTGTTGCCCAATTGTTAGGGAAGAAAGGGACAAAAACGTCGTACAATTATTTTCTTAATGAGTTCTTAATTGTCCTTAACCACTTCGTATAAACGCATTCGGACGACTGACTGATGCTGTATTGCAAGAGTAGTGACGTAAGAGCTCGTAATCTATCCACACCATTTTCGATTCATTAAAATATTTAGAAACAAACAGATGCTGCGAGATTATTTTTTCGCCATTGAATAAGGAATAAGTCAGATCAGTAAGTCTTAAGATCTAGCGGCATGTGCCCAGCCTTATTTAAATGTCGCTGGTATCTTGCCAGATTTTGATCGCAGATGGGGTAAAGAGTATCGAATAACAGAGAGACGAAAATAAAATTAACAAAAATAAAGTAACACAATTCCAAACACATAATATAAAAACTATCTTTCCGCCGTTTGACAACCGGCCCGTCGCGTTCTCTTTAGTTACAATAGTTTCAGTGATACCAGACTCTTAACGTATCGGTATTACTTAAATCTTTGTGGCAATCCATCAGAGTTCTAAACCCACTTCACGATCCTGTTTCGTTGTATACAAGGAAAGAAAAAGTCTTCTGTTCCGAAAGAGGGAAGAGGTGGAGTTGACCTCTGATCACCTCCGTATCTTTAGGCCAACCGTAAGTACGTCATCGCCACATCTAAAATGTGTGACGTGCTCGCTCCACGAGAACAATTACCCGGTTGTAGGCTCGCAAACCAGCGTTCACTGGTGGCATCGAGTCGTCTACTGTTTTTTACAATAGCAAATGGACTTAAGGAACCCGTCGTTGTGAATACAGGCGGACGTCTCGCCGTAGCGGTTTATCCTCCGGATGTCGTTGTTGACGATGTAGGTGGCGTTGCTCACCACGTACTGGATGGTGGCCTCGAATTTGGCGCCACCTGGCTGCGCCACCAGCGCTACGATGTGGCTGTTGCGCACGTCGCTGGCGTTGTTGCCGGCGCCGCGTGAACTCGTCTCCCCCGACACTTTACGGACGGATAGGATCTCCTTGAGCGTGAACTCTACGCACTGGCCACGCTGTGCCCGCGTCAGGTTGTTCAACTGAGTGATCAGCAGCTGCGCAAGCATCTTGGACGTTGCAGAGTTGACATCCTCCGGCTTGACGTCCTCGTGACAGCCGCAGTAAATGGGCGGGATGTCTGCGTCAGTGCAGGTGCGGTTGCCGGAGACCTTGTGGAACAGGCTGATACCGCGCCGACGCTCGGCCGAATCCTGCGACATGAACGTCTCGTTGTTGTAGTCGCACTCGAGCACCGACAGCAGGGTCCGGTGCAAGTCGAAGGTGGTAACCAGGCGGTGACGGTTGTAGCGCAGCCGGCGCATTGCCGCCGGATAGCGCAGCCTGAACCAGTCGGGGAACACGAAGAACATGAATGGCAGGTTCTCTTCCACGCGGCCCGGCTCCGTCTCCCTAAAGCCACCGAACCGGATGCCATGATCACTCATCACGATGAGCAGCGTATTGTTGAGCAGCGCCTCCTCGGCCATCCGTTTGACGTAGCCGGAGAGCAGCGGGTCCAGTTGCTGGGCCGTGTTGATGTCGTCGTGGCAGAGGCGGCTCATCCAGAAGTGGCCGAAGTGGGGCCGCCAGTGCATGCTGCGCTGAAACTGGTAGGCCCACTCCATGAGCATCTGGTCGTCCAGGTGACCACGCCAGCAGCCAGCCTGGAAATTTTTAACGTGCTTCATCACGGGCAAGTAGAGGGTGCGCCCGTAATAGTGGGCCAGGCGGCGCTTAAAGCCGGCGCGGTTGTAGGTGAACAGGCCGTACTGGTCCAGGTTCTCCACGAAGGCCGTGCGATAGCCGCCGGCCTCGAACTGGTCGAACAGGGTGGTGCAATTGTCGAAGCGGTTCTGTCCTCCGCCCCAGCAACCCTCGCGCAGATCGTCCACAGACTGTCCCATCAGGTAGGGCATGAGGCAGGGGAAAGTGTTGAGGCCCACCTTGTTGTAGCCGAGGAACTCTACGGCCGAAAGGTCGCCCAGCAGCAGGTTGTAGGTGAGCGGAAACTGGCGGAAGAAATTGGCCTTGGACACGCTGTCCACGCCCACCAGCAACACGCTGAGGCGAGAGGCAGCGTCGCACTGCGGTCGGTGCTCCAGGAAGGCGCGCTCCCGCTCCTGGCTGGCCCGCTCCAGGTCCTCCTTGGGTCGGATGTGGAAGAAGTAGTTGTGGTAGATGGAGGATGAGTTCACGTAGCACATGACTTTGGCGAACTCGTCCCACATGGGCAGTGACCAGGAGAACTCTGTGTAGTTGTCGGAGAGCCTACGAGATGGATTGGCAGTAGAAAATTAGCAAGTTTATTTTTTTAATACATTACATTTTCACGAGTACTTTATAACGTAAATTTTCAAAATCGGCGGTCTCGGGTACGATTCCCGGCGCGGGTTCTCGATTATTTCGATTCCGGAGTACTGGTGAAAATGTGCCCCTCGCATAGTGCCTAAGCATCAAGAGGGCTACAGAAACGCCTGTAGTGCAGAGACAGACTACAGTGATAGGGGAAAAAATAATAATTGACGTTATTTCTTAAAAATAAATGCACACAGCAAGGGTATCGACCTCATTCGACAATTGAATCAACTATCTTGAAATAACAATCCGCTACAATGTTTTATTGCACAAAATCATGATGGCAAAATGAGCCTCATTACTATTTGATGGACGAGCAAGTTCCTCCTTTGCTCGGCCCCCTGTCCAGATTTCACCTTTCCATTGACCTGAACTGTACGAGGAGGGTTCAGCGCAAGAACGTACGCCAGATATTCAAATTTACGTGTTTACAAAAAGGGCAAACAAAAATTATCAAACACATCGTAGTTGATGCGCCCCACATCCGGTTAGGAGAACGCGATTTTATGATGTGCTAGAAAGTGCGTGCCCATGCGCTTTGCCGTCAACAATGACATTATTAACGGGATGCGAAGTGCACGTCCATCCGGACCACATACGGATAGGGATCCTCCTGAGTCCATTGCTGCATACTCAAGGTTGGATTCACAATTTTTTAAATTGTTATTCTAATTAAATTCTGGATAAAATCCTTATGTTCACTTTCAAACATCTTAAACTCTAATGAGAAAGATTTTGCTGTTCCGGTGTTCAAGTCCCGGTCTATTCGAAACTGTATTTTTCGCGGTTTCTATTCGAAACTCTGTAATTACCAGTTCAATTAAATATAATAGTAAAATATTATTATAAACAGCCACTTTTGCCACATTTTCGGGTTTAAAGAAATTCATTCATCCAGTCATTTGAAAATTATACAATCTATTTTTCCAATTACAATACACCTTGTATAATCTATTTTTCCCCAATTACGAAGCTCGTATTAATTAATTTTAGCTTAAAGAAAAAACGTCATTGGTATTTGTAAAAAAAACCCTATGAATTCATTTTAATGAAACGTAACCCTCTCTCAATCATTTTTATTTGTGACTGGTTCCACTTTGAGACAATCAGAAAATGAACGGTTGTTCTTAGTCTCGCAGTTCAGTGTCGAGTGGACTCTGGAGTTTCAGAAGTTAATGCAAAGCACCACACCGCGGTGCAAAAACGCATTTGACTGGATTATATTATTCAGGTAGTTCGCGCACTTACCGATAGGTGTCGTCGTCGCTCTCCACCTGTCGCCGATAGACACTCCACAGGCGACAGTAAAAGTGTCCGA
>JAQGBY010005921.1:0-13881 GCA_034698785.1 Mycogona germanica | reverse complement strand
TATATATCCCACACTTGAAGAGGCAAACATCCCTCCTCCATCCCCTCTTGCGCTCTCAGTCTAGATGATATTTATCCCACACAACCCGTTGACCTTTTCCCTCGTTAATTTATTCCTCCCGCATCTAATAATTACCCCTCTTTTACTCAGATGCATCCCTTCCCCCTTCCCCTTCCCATTGTCCACTAACCCCCCTCCTGCTGTGGCGGACGAAGATGTTTGTGTTATTTGCCAGCGAAAATCTTGGGCAAGCTTGGCTTTGGTACATGTAACTTAATTGCGCCAATAAATTAAAGCGACCGCTGTCAAAGGCAGCCGGATATACGCCGCGACTACCGCAACACAATCAGCGATTAACGCCATCTGTGGGCAACCATGACAACTAACAGACAAATAGAACCAGAACTGGAGACCAAAATTGATGAATAATAAATGACATTGCTTTGAAAGATACTGATTAATCATTTTAAAATGGTCACATGTAGAAATATCCAGCTCGACTCCGTCGATGTAAGCGACCGTTTCGATGTGGCAACTGCATTTAAAAGCGACATATCTTACTTATGGAACAGGTGTTGAGTGGTCGAGATGATAGCGTGTTTTCCTAGTGACCCGTGATCTAGTAGTTGTCCCAGACCTAGGCTCTAAGCGTGAATTTTTAGCAATATCTGTGGACAACCCGTTATCTGCAGACTTCAGAAGATTCACTCTACGAGCATTCGCCTTTCGAATAATTTAATTTTTCGATAAACCTCTTTTGTCTCTCTTTTGAAATCGTTTTTCGCTCATCTTGCATCCACGCACCATTTTATCCCTCATGTCTCTCTCAATTTATAGTCTCCAAAGTCTAGTAATGAAACTAAAAGAAACTTGAAATTTGACGCCACTTTTTCCAGAAATGTAACCCACGCCATTGGGTTGTTGTTGCCAAGGCTACTAACCAGTTGAGAGAACGCCGCTCTGCAACAGTGCAGCTAACCAACAACGTACTAAGTATACTCCACACTCCAGTACTCCAGAAAATTTTTAAAAAAATTCACAGGTAGCATTGATACCAGTGTTTTTGAAAAAAAAATTATTTAAACTCGTTCCTCTTTTCAACAGGCCAGCCTGCAAATATTGAAAATCCAATTTGCCTTCTCGACTAGTGACGTCATGCCTAATCGTCTAAAGTCCGAAGAGGGGCGAGGAACTTGCAAAAAGCGCCAACCACGAGCAGCCAAATTCTTTAATGGACAATAAATACCTGCATTTACAGAACTATCGTTCAACATTCAAGCTTTTGTTAATTTGTCTTTTCGCATCAAAATTTGTACCGAATTATATTCTTCATATGCAGTGTATGGTTGTGATACGGTGTGCGCGGTTGTGACTTCGTGTAGTAATCGATTTCGCCTAAATTTAACTTCAATTGGAACGTAGAGTCAATATTTATATACTAGTGTATCCAAGTTTACCCACACCCCCACTCTTGTTTTGCAAACGAATTCCAGGAATTTTCCTCTCGCCGGGCAAACGGATCGCACCGGAATACCGGGAAAAAGAACAAGGGACGAGATAAATGGGTTGAGGATTGGTTGAGAAAATTAGCTCCGGGAACTGTATACACAGACAGAGCCGCGAACGTCACCGCCGAAGCCTAACTTTTGAAACGTCGCGCAAACATCTCTTCTTCGTCGTGTGTCTACGTAATCTATAATTTGCCGTGAACCCCGCCCCGACGCGTATTGATTTCAAGTCGCCCGGGGTCTGCCGCGTCAACCCGTCCTTTTCAAAAAGTGTCCCTAACATTATCGACGTCACCACTCACCTCACCGGGTTAGCACTCCCCGTCTGTTACAATCACAAAGAAAGAACATACATGCACAGTAGACCATAGTAGGTTATAGTAACCAAAGTACATGAACTCTGGTTCAGTCAAATCTGGTCATTTGGTCCAAAGGACAAAATCTTCAATATTTTCCAAATCTTCATCATCGAGGTGGCAAAATGTGAAGTGTGTTTATCCCCAAAAATCGATTTAGTTTCGAATGATTCGAATGATTTAAAGTTGTCAAATCTATCAGAAAATAGACAGTTTGCGCAGTCGGCAGCCAATATTCACACAAAGGAAGTGATATTAATAGCACATAACAAGTGGACGGCACAAACCATTTCACAATTACTCGGTAAATAATCGATATTTAAAATATCGACGATTCCAGGAATAATCGATCATAAACGGCGGTTAACTGCCCCTCAACTTGTCAATCACTCGAGTGCAATAGCGGTCACTGTGTTTGCAGTGATTGCCAGCACACAGGGTGGGCAGCAAAAAAATGATTGAGTTACGCAAGTTTATAGTGGGGAACGAATTAAATTGCCTACGAACCCTTGGCACGCTCGGCCATTCTGTTCAACCACCAGCTTCAAGGCATTTACGAATACCAAACATCGACCGGCCTTTGATTGACCTTTCGGAGGATAATATCGAGGTCAGATTACCCTCTCCGAGTTGGTCGCTACAAAACAGCCGGGGTCAGCCAGAAATCAAATGCAGTCAAAATCATCTGGGCACCACGCCAACCGGGAACACTGCCAACAACAAATAAAAAAACGCATGCCGAGTTACAAGCGCGAAACCGGCCAGACGCGTGTAGTACTAGCCTAGCCGAGGCCAGCTCATCTTCATCGAGGAATGTCTTTTGACTGACTCCCCCATTCACCAACGACGTTCTGTTTAGGAAAAACAAACTTTAAAAATCGATTCATGGTTTTGAACCTGACCGTACGCTCTATCGGGAAGTTCCACGATGAGCGGCAGCCACGTTCAGCTGACCCCAGACCACAAACACGAGCGATTAAATAAATCGGTCAAGAGATTAAACTAATTGAACTTAACACTTGGTGGAATGACACAATGGAGCTGTTCTAATACAGAACGACTGTTACAGAGAGCCATTCTTGCCAAATTCCACAACAAGAATTAACTTAACGATGATTCTCACAAATAAAAGATTTCTTAAGGCAGCACGCCATTTGCGCCAAAGTCAAACCCTACATATCACACCAACATCCAAAAGAGTCAACATAAATCGTCCCCCTTTTGGTCGCTCAGTGCCACTGGCCCACCCATCCGTAACTAACCATCCAAACAACTGCTCTATCGTCTATAGCCGGGACCGATTCTTGGAATTTCAAGTTCCAGGAATTATTATTCCGATTCGATACCCGCCCACTTTTTTTTACATAGAGCGAGTCAACTCCTCCTCCACCACACCATCACCCCCGCCAATCAATTTTATTTTCATACACTGTCTCGCGTTCCCACATTGGTCCGTCTGAGAGAGAAGGATCGGTATTCAGTAACCATTCACTTCAAACAAATTTATTTGATGAATGGATTTTTGAAATCCAAGAAAAATGGTGTCGAATTGCAATTTCAGGACTTATTCGTTATCTTTACACACAAAAAATTTATTTACTCAATTATGCCACAAGCAAATTCTTTGAATGATCAGTGTCAGAATTAGTCGAATGCGATCGATGAAGCTCACTCATTAGCATACAGAAATATGATGCGAAATATTAAGAAAGTAAATAAAATATTACAATTAATTTCGATGATCAATGGAAACCGATAGGAAGACACTTTAACCCGTCAGGTGCAGATAAAGGTTCCTTTTCGACGCGGTGACGTCACCTTTACCCAAGCTGGCCTCACCCTGTACCACACAGACGGCGACGTCACACCATGTCGAAACGATTGATCACATCGACTGACCCAATCTGGTTAGCGCAAGTATTCCATTTTGAATTTCTACGTCAGATCGAGTCAATGTGTGGGTATGCGTACGTTCATTACCCATTTTTGTTTTGGGAATTCGAAACGGCCAAATCACTCTATGTGAATAGCTTCACTCGATATTAACTACTAAAACACGATACATTTGTGGTTGGGGAGAGAGAGGATGAACGTTGGACACCATTTTAATGACAAATTTAGGAGCATCGTCTCGATCAAAGTGAAAACTAAGTGAAACCAAAAATATTGTTTCGAGAATTTCATGCCTGGGCCCCGAGCGGTATGAATCGAGTCCACCTTCAGCTGACCCAATGCAAAAATACTATAACGTGCGTAGCGAATAGGCGACGCGCAAAGAAATCTGATCTGCGCATGCGCTAACTCCCGATCTCCCCCCCCCCTCTGGCAAAACAGAAATTGAACGAGGCATAGAAACATAGAAGAAAAAAATCCCACAAAAGAGTCACGCAACATTGGTCAACCACCCTGTGTTGGAGGACCCAAACACGAGCGTGAGTCTGCATATGTATTGAATGTTTTGTTTCGCTTGCGTCACTTTTGCACGTGAACGTTCGGAACTTGGTCGTGTCGCCACCAGGGCGACGCCACCAGATGTTATGGTGAAAAGTTGGTTGTGTACAGCCCGGCACAGCACTTACCATTGGGGACAAACCAAGGTATCGATAGACACAAGCCTAGGCACATTTGCTTTCGAGATGGCAGCCAAAAGTTTAACGCACCTGTCTCCAGCCCATTTGAAATTCTTGGGGGGCATTTGAGACCCCATATCAAGCACGCTTGCTTTTTCTTGTAATTTTATCTACGTGATCAAATTACTTTTTTTAATGTGAAAAGAATTATCGCATGCATCCGGGATTCAAACCCACGATCTTGTGAAAGATTGTAAAAGAAGGAACAACCGCCTTCGTTTCCCACCTATGTATCGTCAGAGAGAGCAAGTGGCGGAAACGGCAGCTGCTCGCATCAACTCAAACCTCCCGCCTCACAATTACCACTCATACCGGTAGACGGCGACACTATATGTGCATATACCTGGCGCGCTGGCTGTCTCCCCAAAGGCCCGCTCTATCCAGAGCAAATTGCATGGAATGCGAAGATAGAATCAGTAATGCTGTAATGCCTTGATTGTATGCTCAAAGGGGGATAGGGCTGGGAAATAATTAGTATTCAAATTGGGAACAATAAAAGGCTGCGGCATCTGAACGTCGGGCCGGAGTACGGATTCTCATGTAGCCGACGAACACAACAAAAAGTGCAAGCACTCATTAATTCTCGCCTACAGGTTGCTAATTCCAATTTGAAAAACAGAAAAATATAAGCAAAGGGTATGACTTGGAACTGTGATAGAAAAAATAAATAAAATTGAAGGTATGACGAGATTTATTTTTGTCATTTTAAAGAGACACGGTGAACGGCTCCCCCCATTCCAAAGGAAGACGAGCGTAAGAATTTCGCCCGGCCGAAAAATATACAAGGCATCGGTCGGAAATTGAACCCGCGATCACTGGCGCAGTAGTTCGATATGATGTCCCACTTCATCACACGGCAACGCCCAGTCTCGTCAAGCTGGGGGCACGCTGTGAATGGTGTGAATGATCTTGGCGAGCAATGTGGCGCCGGGCGCACGCTGCAGTTTAGGCGGCGTGAGCGTCACCGCGATTTAGAACAATTTTTGCCGAATTCCTCCATTTTCGGATAAACGTTCAGAATAATGGCATATCGCCCATCAATCATCCAGGAAAAGTGGTCCAATTGGGCTTGGCTCTTAGGAGGATAAGTTCTACGGCGAGGTGCCCCGCGGTCCAACCTGCGTTCGGGTGTGGCCGACAGGTGCGTCAAGCTCGCCGCGCCAACAAGCACGTGAGAGCCGCCCATAGATTTGCAAATGCTATCGCCTCTGTCGTAAACCATTGAGAGACCGGCATTTTACGGCCGTCTGGAATATGTAATTGGGGAGATGTACACCCCGCACACTTTATTAACGAAAAGCTGGGAAACATACTTTTTGGCAACTGGTATTATTCACGAAACCCCGGCATTTATGTATTTAGCGGGACCGTGAAAACGGCAGCCATAATTAGTGTGTGTGTGGCCATGAATATTCGCCTAGATAAATATTCGCATGTGTCAGTCGGCAACGCACACTTGTATATGTGTGTGTGCGGTAGCCCATATTTTTAAAATTTATTATACCTGGAACTGACTGGAGTTGACGCTACTAATTGCTTCTACAATCTTCTCTTGGTGGCGCTGCTATCGTAAGGTTTACCCGGTTGATGGTAATTTAAATTTGTTGTTGTTGCTATATTGCAATTTAGTTTAAAATAAACGACTGCGTGGATTTTTACGCACGATGAGACTTGTCCTGGTTTGATATTTACTACTGTAGGTCTTGCCAAAATCTCTTCTGGACAAGGTAAATATTGGCCTCGACGGTCTCGGTCGAGAGTCTCGACAAAGAAAATGACTTGCAATATTTTAAATGTGCAAAATCAATTTCCGTTGAACAAAAGCGGCAGTTTATGGACAAGTTCGGAACCAGGCTGCGATTTAATTGACTAATCAACCCCACGCACGGCCCCTGGTGGCAGTTGGCGTGAAACTAATAAAATAGCAGATACCACCAGATCGCCATTTTTCAACTTCAAGCCGTGCCTCAATATGGCCTCTACAATCGCTATGTATCGCAATTACACACTGCGTACAAGAAACTAAAACCTGAGAGAGAATATGTATGAAAATTATGGTTAGCTATCGGGAGCGCTGCACTGCAATTTCCTATCTTCTCACATCTCTATTTTACTTGAACCAACATTTTTCGGAAACCTGTAGTAGTAGTAGTAGTGTGCAAACGAATGAGGGGATATTTGCCACCGAGGTCTGGTGATATTGGGTTAGAGGGCTTTTCCTTTTCCACGTTTTCCGCCATTCACCTCCCCCCCCCCAATAACCTCAAGGCACCCTCGTCCTTTCCTTTTGAGGTCAAGGAAAGAGCGCAGGGCGAAAAGAGGGAATGATGTGTGTTTGCGGGGGGTTGAGTGAAAGAGGGATGAAATGGGGAATGGCGTCGACAGACTGAACAAAAACTGGGTCATTCATGCAACAAAAAAGGGTAGTAGGGGGGATATGGTCTTGACGGAAGGGAGAAAATGTTTTCGGGAGGTGGTGGGAGTTACGAGAAAAGGATCGGGTGGGCTCATACATAGAGATTCTTGTAAACGGAGGGGGTTAAAGGTGATAAGGTCGTGCGGGCCACCAATGGTGTGGGGGTGGGGAAGAAGAGTGAGTGGGGACCATGGAAGGATGAGAGAGGTTTGCTGGAGAAAACGTCAACATCGGTTGGGGGTGGAGGATAAAGTCACAGACCGTGCACCGTCAACATGGTGAGGGGTCCGACAATAGTGCATTAGTGGCCCGCGCACAACATCGAATCTCCAATGATAAAAGGTTTTTTTAAAAATCATGGCATCACTAATTTAGACTTAAGTCACACAAACTACGTAAAGTAAGTCATACGTAAACTCACAAAAACAAATCACATTCGACATAGTCATATAATATATTTTTTTTTTTTTTTAAATTCACTGAAGTGACGGATTACGACAGGAAGATTCTGTACCCCTGATCCTGTATATAAAATAAAGAAAGGGACAAAGCCAGGCAGATATCTACTCATTATACCTGTATAGCTGTATTGTTTTATAGTTTTCCTCGCAATAACATTTCGCAATCTATCATTTCGAAAAAGGAATCTCGCAATATTCAGCAAATGGAAACGAACCACTGCACCCGATGTGCGCGGGAACAGTCAAAATGTGGATGCATCAAAAACTGTCAATCGTGATCGAATTTTCAATCGCAAGGTGAATAACACTCTGAACACGCGATAAGACATATTGCCATCCAGATTTAATGAGGATTACCATATTTCCAGTCTCAAAGTACCACCAGGGGGCGAACCAGCAATATTGCCGGCCTAAGTCTGTGACCTAGGTAGACACCTTTACCGTGCACCAAGAGTAATATCGTACAGGCTACAGGCACGGGTCTCATTCTTTACGTCCCTTCCTAAGTTTGTCAAACAAAAGCGGTGCTATATGGAGCATGTTTAAATGCTTAGGAGAAAATGGGGGTGGGCCAACTTCACGTCCTGTCATCAGACTCCTCTTTCAATAACAAAGCTAGACCACGTTTACTTTATCCCCTTTTCCATCCCGGACCACTACTCTGAAAGCCTCGTAAACGATCCCCTCCCTTCTGCGGTTGCACTGACGACGGTGCAGAAAAACAAAGGAGTTATTTGATACTTTCAAAAAACCTTAGGAGAGACTCTTCAGCAATCAATACTCTTTTTTTCTCTCTGTGGATGTCATTTTTTCTTTCTTCCCTTTTATCAAATTCTCAGAAAACCGCTTGAGTTGGCTGGTAACAGCATTTCTAGAGGAAAAAATATAGAGGAAGCACTACGGGACCAGAAGCAGCACATACCATTAAGTTCAAAGTCGCCAAACGCCACCTAGCAGTCGTTCTTGGCAACTTAAAAACGAACTTCACTCTTATGGATGCAGCGAAAGGTTCACAAGAGAATCCACAGGGATTTTTTCAAGAAAACTCCCACGATCTGATTGGTTGGACTCCAACGCGGTTTTTGCTTTACGGTATCCAGTCTCAAGTCAAATTTCGAGTGCAAAGAGCCAGCCCAGGGAGATCTACAACCGACATCTAATCTACAACATTCACAACAGCAACAAGAACAATTTATATAAACACAACCGAAGGCCAACCCCTTTTTTTTGTTCATCGTGATCGCGTTCTGGGAAATACAAGCCTGAAACACCGTCCCATCGCTCGCCTTCCCACTCCCCCCTCTTCAACAGGGTTGTTTATGGTACCCCTGGCCTCCACCTGACGGCGCCGCGGTCAAGATCCCGAGTGCACCCTCCGCCCCACACGCATTCTGGTGCCAAATTCATCGTGTGGTCGCGACCGGCGCACGGCCTAGACTCTCGAGGAAACCCAACGCGGGGCGTGAAATCCGCTCACGCGGAAACCCAACAACGCAGACCGAGCTGCGAAGGACGAGCAATTATTTTTGTAAAGTGCTTCCTCCTAACCGTGAAATATACTGGAATCGTCCACCAGCGTCTACTGGAGCGCTATTTTTTCTGATCAGCCAGACAGTGCCCCCACATGGTCCCCACCCTAACCACTGCCTGGCCTCCCAAAATGTGGCTGGCATTTCCAATCAGCACAGAGAAGAGATCAATGCAATGTTTAATAATTTTTTGGCAGGACGCTTTCCCGGCTCAAAAACCCCAGTCACTTCCATCCCTATATTTCAAATGAGCGAACCTATTCGGGCTGAAACGCGTAACCCCTTTAGATTAGATCCAGTAGACAAGAGTTGCATCCATTAGTCACAAGGGAAGGATTAGAATGTTTGTTCTGTATCATTATTCCAACTGTGAAACCAACTGGGAGCACTGGTACGGATAGAAGCGAGGAAACCACCGAACCGTTGCTTGCTTTTAGAGTTTAGGCGTGAAAAAATACATAAGAGAAGAGGCAACCTTATTCAAGTCAAGGCTTTCGTGAAAAATAAATTATTTGTTTGAGGATCTCGAGTGTAGTTGACTCGAGTGGATTTGGAAATATGTGGCCCAGCCTTGCGACTCAAGTGCTCACACCCGGTGGTGGCCAACTCGTGGTCCTTAAAAACAATTTTGTTAAAACAACCTGTCAGATGTACCCTTATAGTCCCCCCACTCACATGCAAACATTAAAAACGTTAAACTAGACAATTTTATAACTTTAAAATTAATTAAATAGAGTTGAAACGGTGACACCTTACTTGTAGCAAAAGAGCATCTGGCAGTCAAACATCACAAAATCTAAATCTTACCTAAAAAGAGACAAAAAGCAGAAAGTCACGAATTAATATACACACAAAAAATAATCCGTCTATGTAATTCATTTTACCCCACCTAGTGAAAGAGTGAAACACCAATATGCGGCGGCATGTGTATCACAATTTTTTTAAAGTGTCCAAACTAAAGCCATACAATGTATGAAACAAAGCCGTACTATGAAGCCCGGAATCTGCTCCGGCGGATGTTGCGCTCAATCACTAGTTGCGCATGTGTTTTCCAAATGGCAATCCTCATCGGGGCTGGAATTAACACAAAAGTAACATCGATTGTCACCAGAGTGCGCTCAAGTATTCAATGTGAACGAATCCGAAAGTGATAATGACAGTGGTGCCAAATTGTGATATTCTGACCCCAACCCTTTCCCTTAACCATTCAGCCACCTGCTGAAATTGAATTTTTTGTACCTGAAAAACAAAGAAAATGTGATTATTTGACCTAGTCACGTGACAAACCGCCGTGCCGACAGTACACGTCCACCAGAGGTCGCTACCTTCAACTGGAAAGTTTCGGTTGCAAATGTTTAGCACGTAATGGCTGAGCTGTATGAGCTGTGGTTCATACTACGCTTGCTTTGGTACTCCAACCAAAGAAGTGAACGTTTAGAACAAAATTATGCTTCAAAGTATGTTCCACTGACTTCCAAAATCCTGATCTTCGTTGTTAAAAAAGCGCACTTCTGTCTGCTGTTGAAAACTTATCGGTTTTTGTATAGCAATCAAATTAGCGAGTGAGAAAAAAGCGCCAGACTCAAAGACAAGAGCAGTTCAAAACAACTGGAACCAACGAGATGTGAACAGACACTAGAGTAGTAACCACTGAGATCCGCTTCCCTGCTTCAGAATGACCCCATATCGTCGCTGTCTCCTTCCCTCCCTATAGGCTGCCAAGAAACAGTAGCTTGGAATTTGCAAAATGACGTCGTTGTCAACTCGATGCGGTCGAGATATTACAACGGCCTCCATCACCTCTATACTTCCTTGGCCATGGCAGACAAGCCGGAGGCGGCATTTTTGGCGAGGGGGCAGGTGGGTGAAAAGAGCGGGAGGACTAGAATTTCCGCGAAATGGAGATCGGAGCCAGCTTCCTGGAACAAAAGCATTAGCAATTTACAAATGCCTGAAAAAACTCGATTCTAGGATAAATTTATGTGGGATGTCAAATTTGAGACATTCAGATTACCACTCTGTCCGTACATGGAGAGTAAATGCGCACGTATCATTACCATTTTTCATTTTAACAAGCAGAGAGATTGGTGGAATTGCCACGGATATAGCAGTAGCCTGCATCTTGTAGAGGATTGGGCTAGAGTCCAGGATTTGTGTGTACCCGATCTTTACTTACTTAAAAAAAAAAAAATAAAAAAAAACCAAACTTTTCGAGAACAAACATCGAGAAAAATACAGAATAGTTCTTCATTTTGTCGTTGATATTTAAACTGTCAAAAATCTTTATTTTTTTAAATCAAAAATAGAACGACAACGTCGTCTGGCCACGGCACACAAAGAGTTATTGTAGAATCCCCATTCATTCGAAAACAATAACAACTCGACCAATGAATGAAAGGAACGCATCAAGTTGGGAGAACTATAACAAAGGCAAGTGCACGAGCGAGTGTACACTTGAAAGACGGACTCTGCAGTTGCAGTTTGTTTCCTCGCTCGTTCCACCGAGCGCTTGAGCGCCGCCACTCCATCAAAGCATCCACCGCTTTCACAAGTTGCTTGCCGAAACGCCAACGCCACCGTCGACGAAAGCATACACTAGTCGTACAGACTGATCACCAATCCAACAGATTTGTCAGAGTCCCATTTAAATGCAGTCGGTTGTATCATTTTTAATTTTTTCGCATTTCATTCCAATATATTTTAACAGGACGCGCCCACATATATTCCTGTTATCGAAGCCGCCATTTTAAAAACGAAAATAACCAAGAGCCCATAACTCCAACCCAACTCCAAATTGTGTTCAATCTCGCCGATTTGGTTTGCAGAATTTCTACTATTCTTCCAGATCATATTAAAGTTTGTCGTACTCTTACGTTTATTTTAAATGTACGTGGGTTGACTGAAAAGTAGTGTCATCAACTTAATAATGACTTTCCAACAGATGGCACCACAAGTCAGATTAAAATTTCTGAACGTGCTAAGACTTCTGGGCTATTATCTGTGCGAATCAAGTTGTTGTAGTGGGACCGTCCTTTTTTACGTGCAATGTATGTTCGAAAAGCGGAGGCAACTATAATGAATTCGGCATCGCAATTTAAGCAGCGTACACATCGCATCACAGAAGGTCACTAGTAGTTCAATCAATAATATTTATCAGCAATTTTAGGTGGTTTATGCTAACAAATGTGTTAACAGTCGCAGTGTATCGGTGAGCCAAAAATCGTGTGACTTCCTTACTTCCATCTCTTTCTAATCTGGATCGAGTACCACATTCGTGCGTTTCATTTTGGTAAAATTGGCAACATTTTGTTAAGAATTGGTTCCGGAATAAAGTGAAGACTATTATCGTGACGAGTTAAAAATAATTTCAAAAATAAAGGTTCTGTCACTACTTATCAATCAACCTTCAAGCGCACGAATATATTTAGAAATAAGCGTTCCGGTAAGTAAATTACTGAATGCAGGACGCCTACGTGAAACTCGATAAAATCGACGAGCTACTCGACGTCTGGAGATCCTTCAAACGTCGACTCGCAAGATGATCAGAGCGGAACTCTCGAAATATGACTCCAGAGAAGCACTGACAAAACAAAATCAAATCTGCCGCCCATGGACGTACAATGTGTTCAACAGTTCAATTAATTTTATTAAAAATCTAGTGTGCAACGATTAATTTGCAGCACGTTTGTAATTTCCCCGCAGTGGTGTCGCCGTACTATTTAAATCCCGCGCCAGGACTCGAACCTGAAGAAGCCGTACCATGAGCCCTAACTAACTGAGCTACGACGAAAGTTAAACCACTTGACTACCCCGACTACCCCCCCCTCGACACATTTTTTTATGATGCTTACGTAGCCACGTATCTGACCCACGCGAAGCTTAATGTTGCTTTAATTCGATGCACACTCACTCCCCCGCTTTCCTTTCAATCCAACCAATCCCCCAGTCAATTAATTATATCTACTCACTACAGGGAAAGAAAAACAACTACTTTTACGAGTTTCTTTGCAGTAGGTGGCAAAAATATGCATTCAGACATTAACATTACTAAATACATTATACTAGTTCGTCAGGGGTTGGTATTATCAGCATGGCGGCCTATTGCAGCAGCAGACACACAAGCGAATTCGTTTTTTTTTTCATCTGGAAAAATGTAAGGCCAGTTTTGAGTAGTTCGCTGTTGCAACACCCCCCCCCCCCTTCAACACCCAAGGCAAAGGAGAGCCCGACCCAGGGTCCCCGTACCACTGCCGACGTTTCGCATCTGTGATAGACATCAGGCAACCTAGTTCATTAATTCCAACAAGCAAAAAGAGAACAGACGATGGTACCATATGCCGATCCTGGATCATTTTTTTTGGTTGTCGAAGTGGTAGCTGCGTCCTGGACAGCGAATAGATTAGGCCACAACCGAGCCACCGTTGGTTACTTATTTCGAATTTTAAATTTTTTGCCAGAAGTATTTTTTTTTTGACAGCATCTATCATGTCTAGGAGAGGCTACCTATCGAACAGAAGAAAACAACATCGAAAACATAATCTACGTGCTAAAATATGCGATGTCATCGCCTGTAGTGCAGAGATTACAGTGATGGGAACTAATAATAGAAATATCAATTCAATTAATTTCATAAATCCCTATTTCGGGCCCTCATGCACCAATTGTCCAAGATTCCTTTCGAACTTTTCTGTTTGTTTAATTTTTGTACCAAATAGCAGCGCAAAAAAAACAATTAAATTAATCACACAATACATCAGACATGATTCACACATTCGTATTTGGCGCAGGCTACGATACTTCAATGATAAAAAAAAATTCAAATGAATGGCATTCTGCGAGATCAACATGCGGATGATCAACAGTGCCGTGCACCAGGAAAACAGTTGTGCGGCCCGCTTCGTTGTAAGGGTTGGCCCGCGCGCCACCAAACCAAGAGTTAGTGACTGGGGACAACAGGGAAGCATAATTTCTTCTCCGGGAA
>JAQGBY010005920.1:0-13882 GCA_034698785.1 Mycogona germanica | reverse complement strand
TTGAGATACGAGCAAATTGACATACGAGCAAGGTTACGGAACGAATTAAACTCGTATCTCGAGGTACCACTGTATTTGCTCATTTTTACTTTTGTATTCCTGTAATGCTTTTTGTATTCGAGAAAAATAAATTATGGATATCTTCGTTTTTCTGGACTTGACCAGACAAACTACAATCGATGACTTAAAATTGACACTCCAATAATTTAGAAAGCTAAAAAAATTGCCTGTTAATCCAAGTTTAGACAGTATGATGAACGATGATCTTGTTGGACACACTTCTACTACAAACCCAACGAAACAAATGATTCTCTGGAACACCACCAGAAGGCACCAGTAAAGCGTATAGACCAGGAACGACATAAAAAAATGGACGTCTCGCGCAAGGAGGCCACCGTAGCAGTCTAACACCGTCCATGTCATCGCCTGGCGCGCCACCTACACATGTCACAGCGTCTCCGCGTCCTCCTTGCTCATCATCTAGTAGCGACGACGAGGAATGCAGGTGAAGGTCAGAAACGTCTTTTTGGCGTGGATCGGGATTCCGTCCTCCGCCTCCTCTCGATCCCCGGGCTCGTCACACGCCATCTTTTCCTTCGCCCGTCCTCGTCCTCCCCTTCTCCTCGCCAAGATTGTCTCGGCTGAAGCAATTAAATCTGACCCGAAGCACATCAACAACTTGTCGACTCGACACCGCGCTTATCTGGACGAGTGCCTCAGTCCGTTACGCCACAACCGCTCAACACTGCCACTGAAACCAACGAATTGAATGACCAAGCAGCTGCCTCGCATTGGATAGGCGCCAATTTAAAAATAAATATGGCAGAATGCCGCCATTTTTAGTATCGCGCCAACTAACTGAACAATGCACAGCCAAATATAAGAACCAGAGCGGAAACAGAAACCGGATAAATGTCACGACTTCTGAGTTCTGACCAGAAGCTAGTTCAAATATAGTTGCCCGCGAAACTTAATGCACTCCGGCGTCTACTTCACTGAATGTCGCTGGTCGCCAACGTGTATTGCAGGTTAAACACTTTGCAAGGGGTAGCCAAAAGGCAGACTCAATGTATTGAGAAAGAGATTTTTTAATGTTCAACTTCTAGAAAAGGTGCGATGTAACAATGTTATATACTAAACGCGAATTTTGTGTGTCCTCCCATTGCATGAGAGCAATATTTGAGGGCCCAATTATAATCTAATTGCTAACAATATTTCCGATATTGGTGTGTTAAATTTCCATCCAAAGGTATTACACACACAACAAACAAAACTGCATATAATAGACATACAGAGTATAAGTAATTTGGAAACACATGCTCCCAACAATATCACTACGCCGGCGTTACACTCAGTATTAAATCAACACAGCACAGCACAACTCAGCACTAGATCAACCCAATACTCAAGCTAACCAAAATTTGAGAGTTAATAAATAACTCCCAAATATTATAGCTTTAACTATTTTAGCGTATGTGGACCCACTCCTGTAACCTCAATTTTCTTCATTAATAGTTAAATTGCTCGAGTCAAAGGCATTTGCCAGATGAAACACATTTTATAAAATAAAGGAAGGGCAAAGCCCGGCAAAACATAGGTCATGACTGGGGGAAACGACGACGTCCGAGCTGGCAAGACTCGGTAAGATACAAAAATTATAAGAAACGAACCTTTTTGCGGTAGATGTATATATATCTTAATTTGAAACACATTTTGACACAGCATAGAAAAAGAAAACCGAAGCGTGTTTTTGTACAGACAATCCTCTGAGGAAATCTTAAAAATTGCTTTTGAAAGAACATTAAAAACCTTTTTTCTGACCACCGTTTCATTTCCCAAAGGAGCTGGAACGGATTTTTCGTTGCCCTCATCCACATATAACAAAATGCTCGTAAGTGAGTTATTGTGTTTACCTGTCTTACAAAAACTCGAAAAATAGACAAACAAGGTTTACACTATGGCTCATTCTACATTTTGCTCCTTTTTAAACGTCATATTTCTTTGGTCAGTCACAAACCAGGGTTTAACATCTCTAGCGAGTTGATTTTAAATCTTTCATGGTGTTTTTACGTCTTATCGAAAGTGACATTTCCATGGATTGAAACGTATGACATGTAATTCGCAATTAAAAACTACCATTTTCCTCCAAAGCTGCTCTATTAAGACTAAAAATGAATGTTGCCACCATAGCTGGATTAAGCTTAGCATAGCTCTCTATCAATTTCTCTTTTACCATTCAAATTTACCATTACATAATTTTTATTTATCATGAAATAATGTGGTAGGCAAAATGACGTCATCAATAATGCATTCACAAAAACATGTGTTGACAATAATTGAACGTCTAGAAACAAATCGCAAATATCTGATCCATTTTAAAATAAACATTCAGGTTCACGGCGAATAACTAAAAAAAACAGGAATCGCATTGCATTGTGGTCGCGCGTCTCAGCAACTGTCACAAGTGACCTAGAAGGGACAGGAGCAAGATGATATACAAATAGAAAAATGGTACTCGCTAATTGGCCTACCTTGGAACTCTTTCCGCGCGGCGCTCACATTGGTGACGATGTTCGCCACGTGACCCAGCACGGTGGCAAAAAGCAGCAGTCCGAAGATCATCTCGATGACCACGAATAGGTACTCGGCCTTGGTCCGCGGTCGCGGCAGGTCGCCGATGGTGCTGAGAGTCAGCGTGGACCAGTAGAAGGCGTGCAGGTACTCGCGCAGCACATCCTCCACGTCCTCCACCGGATATGCCCAGGACCGGGAACCAAACCCGCCGTTCTTGGAGATGATGTGACAGAGGCAGGCGTTCCAATGGAAGATGACCATCAGGTAGTGGATGAGGGAGAGGGCCCGAAACACGTTGGGGTAGTTGGTGTGTCGTTCGGTGCGGTCCAGGAACGCCCAGAAGCGGTATATCTTGACCAGCCGGAAGCTGCGCAGGATGGAGTTGAATCCTATGGACAGGTAGAGGAAGTCGAGGGGCAGCAGGCACAGGCAGTCCACGTAGAACATGGTGGTGTTCATGTAGTGCTGGCGCAGCTTGACAGAGTCCGTCTGTAGGACGCCGTCCTCCAGGTAGCCGGTACGGAAGTGAAAGGCCACATCCAGCACGTACAGGAAGTCAGCCAGGTAGTCCAGAGAGAACCATGCCGTCAGGGACTTGCCACTGATCTCCTGCGAGAGACGGGACGCAAAACGGCACTCGGTTTAGTAACAAGACACATGTCATTCAACAGAATATAAATTATTTTTAGACAATTTAATTATAATTAATTTAATTAGACAATTATTTTTATAAACGTGTCATATTTTATTTTTTAATATACTCGTATATATCTTTTGTGGCTGGGGACCAGCGCCTTTGCCCCAAAGTTGCCTCACTCTTGCCATCCGTATCCGTAAGTGTCAAACGGGATTCTTTATTTTAACTGGTATCGATAGTCCTTTTCATTGGCAGACTTGGCTCTATTCAATTCAAATTCCAAGTCATTTGAGCATTATTAGTTTACAGAATTTTGCTATCATGTGAAAGCATTTTCTTCTTACGGATATGGTCAGCGAGGAATATGGGCAAAGAGTCAATCGAGGCACGAATTTCACAAAATGGTTGATTATGAGCAAAGAGTCAGTCGAGACACGAATTTCACAAAATGGTTGATCATGGCTTACTTGTTCAATTTTTAGCTTCTGTTATTTTTTAGCACTAATATAGTTTTCTTCAGTAAACGTAATCGTTATATAGTTTGTATAGCTATATATATATAGATAAATATATAGAATAATTGATGGACTGCAATCGAGAGTTGGCAATTCGATCGTTAATAAACGACATATACTTCTGATCTTCAGGAAATAAAGAAATTGCAGATTTGCGAAACACATGTGACCTCGCCTAAAACTTTCAAAATTATTACATTATTATTTACATTAGAAATTATAATAAATAAAATAATTTTGTTATCAAGTCTCCGGCCTGCAATTATTATGTTCATAAACAAAATTATTTTATTTATTTTAATGTTGTGGGTGAGTTCAAACGTTTCACTTAGTGTTTCGCAAATCTTCAATTTTTTTAATTTCCTGAAGATCAAAAGCAAACGTTGTTCATTAACAATCTTGTTATCGCCTCTCGATTGCAATTCATCAATTATTTTATTTTTTGTTATTACTATCACCGGCTTCATATCTACGACAATTTTGGATTTGTAGTCGTTTGTATATTGTATTGCTATTGCAGGCGTATTGGACTGTTTGTCTAGGCGCATACGGTAAGAAAGATAAATACTAGGTCAATTTCTTTGTCATAACAGTACTAGTAAACCATTACTTCCGGATTTACGATTTTTTTTAATATCAGAAGTGATATAGTGAAAAATGTAACAAGTTACCGGGATTCGGACACCGGACACAACCCAACCACAATAATTAATAGTCAATAATCATATAATCATTTCCCGTTTTTATTGAGTCCTCCATAAAATAAAATAAAAACATAAAAAATGGTCGGACCGCTCAAACGGACTTCAAATCAACGCCACCAAGTGCGTATTTGCCTCTTTGCGGCCCGCCTGTTCAGGAAGGTTGGCCAATCCCCCCTTAGTGGTACGTTCAGGCCAACGGACTGGCCGAGAGAGTTCACCAAAGCCACCGTATAGAGGAGGAGTAGCCCGAACACGCCAATATCTCCTTCCGTGACGCTCGGCCACCAGGAACAGAACGGGAAACGGTGACCGCTTGCGTTCACCGCTGGATACAAAACGTTTTGTGAGCGCACTGGATTGTTTTCCTATGGAATAAGTGAGGGGGGAGGGAGGAGGCGCGAGAGATAGAGAGAGAGAGAGAACGTTGAGCCGGTGTTAGGGTTGTGTTGTCAGGCGACGGATCAATACTGGATCAGAACCGGCCACGCGCTGTGCATAATGACGCGCGCCTCCACCGCTCCGGCCTTTTGCCGGGGGAAATGTCGGCAGTGCTTCATCTCCCCCCCCCCCTCAACCCTCTCCCATTAGCCACGCCCCTGATCAACTCTCAAGTCCCCCTACTCCTCCCCCTGTCATTCGGCTGTCGGATGGGCTCTCGAATCAGCATGGCCGCCAAAGAAATGAAAGGCGCAGAGTCCGTAGATCGGGTTCGCAGGGTACGCTCCGTCATAGTTTATAGACGGTTGAAGGGCTGACTAGCGGTACGACTGGTCTTGGGTTCGATTCCTGACATGGGGGTACAATATCTGGATACACCGGTTGTGTGTATTGAAATAGTGCAGCAACGCCGCGGCGCATTGCAATCACTTTCAATCCTTTTCACAAATTTACTTTATACAAAGTGGTAGTATTGATATAATTTTTTTTATTTCTATACAATTTCGGTGGTCGCCTCTTGGGGGGGGGGGGGGTAGTGCGAACACGCTGGTGGGTCTCCTTAACAAATATCTATAGACAATTTCGGCGCACAAATCAAATACGTAGCTTAAAACACAGTTTTAAAAAAAAATGTTGCGTCATGCAGTTTTCGGAGAAATTTTTCAATTTCTGCAGAAACTCCTTCCTTTTAAATTATGACTTTCTCTTCTCTTTTATCTTATTATTATTTCATATTATTAATGTTTTTAATCAATAATTGATTAAATTCCTGCTGTTTAAATCAGCACTCACAATTTATCTGTAATTATAAAGCTTTGTTTCGTCTTTATTACGTCTTTATTTTACATAAAAATCTTAAAATAGATAATCTTAAATAAGGATAGAATTATTAATTAAATAAATTAGATTTGCTAAAATTGCACTTGGCTTTCCCTTTTACCTTTGTTGCAATTTTAAAAGATGGTCCGTTCAGGCCGAAAATGATGCATTACTTTGAAAAAGTAACGACTCGTAGTAGCGCAGTTGGTTAAGCGACGGACTGTGGTTTCGGCGGTCCCGGGTTCGATTCCCGGCGCGGGCTCTCGATTATTCAATCCCGGGGTGCTGGTGAAAATGTGCGTCTCACATAGTGCCTAAGCACTGAGAGGGGTACAGAATCTTCCTGTTGGGATATACACTTCAGTAAATTAAAAAAATAGCTCCCCAAAATTGAGTTGGGGAGGGCGCAAATTGCTCCTTTCGCCTCAGGCGTCATAACTAGGCTCAATGTACGACTGATACTGCGAAAATGTATTTGTGTTCACCGTTAGACATGTGCGGCGCGATGATGAAATCACAATTTAAAAAATATTTTATTTTTTCAGTTTACTTCACTGTATTTAATTAAGCCCTGTTATTAGCATAGTTTATTTACACGGGTGCCCTGAAAATCTCCATACAAACGGTATGTCAGCAAAATTTACGGAATGAATGGGGCACTGTAACATGCCCAAGTATGTCTTAAACCTAAGACTAAACAATATTTATCTTTGGAGCAAAACGTTATATTAATCCAACAGTGTATTACTGGAGTTTAGTGCTTGCAATTATAACCAATCTTAATTCGAAATAATTTCACAATGAATGAGATTCTTGGCAACAACAAAAAAACGTATCGGCCGTTTACGCCTACGTTATTATAACATTTTTATCCTAAACGAACTCATTTTTTCACGCGATCCATTTGTTAATGCAATATGGTTTCACGTTGGAATATCTCCCGCTGCCAAATGAGCTAAAATGACCATACCATTGACGTTTGAGCAATTTGTTTAGGAACAGCCAGCTTTTCGTCTCACATTCGGCTTTTAATTCGGCTCTGGGTCATGCGCAAAAAGCCAAGACAAATATTTTGTTATTGACCTGAGATTGTTAGATTGAATTCCGTTCCGAACGAAACATTTGCCGCCGCTGGTGGAGCATCCGTATCAACCAATTGCGAAAAAAAGTATAATTGGCGGGTCAAACGCCCCATGTCGGACGTCCAATTGGTCGCCCTTTGTCAATCCGCTCCGTCCACCACTCCACTGCTGTAAACAACTCTTTGGCCGTCCAGTCTGAACAAATAGTTGCGGAAGGAAACGAGAGGGAGCCTGCAATTTAATGGCCGCCTGTGTAGGGTGGTACGCGCTCCAATAGAATACGTACACGCCCAAGCGAGGGTCATCCGAAAGTGACACTTTCGACAAACACAGATAAGCGAGAGTGTTGCGTGTTCGAATGGATGTGTGGTTGGTTGACAGCGTCACTACGCCGGACAAAGATAGCAGGCGGAAATATCCCGAATTACGATTACAATTGCTCGTGGCTTAGAAAGAACGCTCCACATCAGCCAAATGACGAGTGTGTCTTTTAGTTGTACAATCGCAAGCACCAGGTGGCGTGTCAAGTTCCAGTAGTGTCGCATTAGTATAAGCGTGGCAATACACTGCATGCGCACTTTTAAACTCAATATTAGGATGTTTGTGTCGATTGAATTAAAAAATAAAAATGAAAAATGCTTTATTTTGTTATTGTACAACTTAACGTTGTCATGTGCAGTTTCAATAATTCTAGGATTCTGAATGAAGTTGCATGAAATGATAACCGATGCTAAGCCGCAAACTATCCCCGAGATAAAATTAAATGTCTATTTTCTCCCATATAATTACAATGGAAACAGACGTTAGAGACAAATTCGCGCTCAGTTTGAACTTCTCCAAAAATTGTCAGACCAAGATGTGCCCCTCGCCATAGTGCCTGAGAACCATGATGAGCACATAAAATCATGTAGTGCAGTGACTACAGTGAAGGGAATTTTTAAAAAACACTGTGTATAGAATATACAATATCAAACTTTATTTTTAAAAAAAATTAATTTATCCAATTTGCTCGCACTCCGATATCTAGGGCGCCAAAAAATAGATTCCAAAGATATTTTTTTATTAGTGCTGCCACGTGTCTTTCGTCTTTGCCGGATTTGGTGATTCTTTTTTTAAAAATCAACTGTAGTCAACCGCACTACAAGCGTTACGTCCCCCATGGTGCTTAGGCACTGTGCAAAGGGGAACGACCAGTACCCCGGGATCGAAATTTTCAAGAGTTCGCGCCGGGAGTCGAACCCGTGACCGCCGAAACCACAGTCAGTCGCTAAACCAACTGGGCTACGACGAGTCGTACAATATATATTTCACTAGTAGATATATATATATATATATATATATTCCGTTAGATACCCTCTAATAGTGCGAATCTTTAGAGATATTCATAGAAGCTGAAATAATATTTAAAAAAATAATGATAGTGTTTTTTCAGACACAATGAAGGATGTCCCGAAGCCCAGATGTGCCCTGAATCCGCACGTAAATACGTCATTCGTGATAGAAGTAATAAAATTAAGCGGATCAATTTGCCATTGCTAATTTCTTTTATATATCATTTGAGAGTTCTCTGTAGTTATCAGAGTTTGCACGCATTTGACCATACGGACATATTGTAGGTACACGTGTTGCGTCGATCGCGTGATTGCCCGATGGTGGTGGTGGTTCCTCTCGAACACTATAACCGAATACTCTGGGGATAGCGTGACCGAGAGGTCAATAAAAATTTGCCACCATCCTGCACTCAAGTGGAGGAGGAGATGAGGAGGAGGGGAACGGAAGAGCAATTTCGGATATCCGGAAGCCAAGTTTACGATTTTTCATCAGAATTTTTGTGCCGCAACCATAAAGGCCACGTATTTTCCTAACACCAGCACGAGAACCAAAAACACTTCATAAACAAATAAAAATGTCGAAACTTGGACAATTCGATGCCACAATGTAAATTAAAGCGTCTTTACTTCACATTGTAAAGTTAACGATCTTTTCTGGCTAATTAATTTAATTTCTAAAATTTCTGCAGAGCATTGTTTAAAAAATGAAATCAATGATCAAATTAAAAATTCGCATGAAAAATTTAAAAGCGGACCGCATAAGCTTCTTAAGCGCCAATTGAGCATAAACATTTTTTTAAAGTTTCAGCCAACAAAAAGAAAAATAATTTCTGGGCCCCTAGTCCATCAATTTCACGACAAGGTAATAATTTAAATTTTGAAGGCATTTATTAAATTATTGCTGGTACCTCGGCGCACAAAATAAATATGCTTTTCGCCAAGCAATTTTTTTCTTTTTGTACCCCATTTTAAGACTGATGCACTATAATAAAAACTTAAATTTTGAAAACATTCAATTCAATCGTCAACCCGATATTTCGATGCGCAGAGGGTCTTAGAAGCACATAATGCAACGTAGTCCGTGACAGGCTAAAATTCGGCTCAACGAAATCGCCGCGTGGAATAGCAGTGGGGATTCTTCGTACAAATCCAGGTAGTCGGCGATAACAATCCTCACAAAAATTCAGAAATGATCAGGGGAAAAATCCTATCACACGTGCGTTCATAAAATGTTGGAATCGCCTTACTGTGACGTCATCGGATCTAGAGAAGAACATGGCCTGGCGCTCAGGCCATTGTGAAGTTGATGGTCAAATTGACCTATCGCCTCACCAATATCATATTGCCTCAATTGATTTATTGCCATTATTGAATATACAATAAATGGGAATTGATTTTAAAATATTTCTTAAACAATAGAAAGATTGAAAGCTGGCCGTTCAAAAAAATATTTACGGGGAACAAAATTGTATTCATTAAAGTTATTGTTTTTAATGATTTTTTTCCAATTGCTTCTTTTGACAGCGCCCTCTAAAATGCCGAGCGCTATTTCCGTATTTTTTGAATCGCCCCCGAGGAACAAGAAGCCTTTGACGTAGGTGTTAATGCCTACCTATCTGCCTCAGCCGCCATCATTATTATATTGCCTCAGCTAAATATAGTGCTTTGGATGCGCGCGGTGAGTGCTTACGGGTGTGTATCGAAAAACGACGACACATAAAAACATTATCCTAATTACAGAGCGCCACCGCTAGATGATGATTCGCCGACTGGGTTTTAGCAGAAGCTGCTAGAGTATCATTTAATATATGCGAAAAATGATATGTCGCCATAGCCTTTAAATAACATAGAGGTATGTTCATGCCCTGACGCAAAGGGGGGGGACGCATCTTATTAATCGGTTGTACAGAGTTTGGACGAAACTTCAAATAGATTAATGGGTTGAGGACAGAAGGTTATCCCACCGGCCAACAAGAGGCAAACGGGAATAAACGAAGCAACTATATCCATAGGAAAGCAGCCACAGGAAAAGTATGGCGGATTCCAGCCAGTTACTATGATGCTGTTCTTCGAGGCACTCGCCGAAAATGGTTAGATGTCAAATTGTCGAAAATCTTATTGAATATATAAATTTTAAAAATGGTGAACCAACAATTCTAATACCTCAATGGTTTTGTGAAATGAGTGTCTTAGTTTGGTGACTCAGTGGTCATTTTCATTTGGCTATTTTTATCGCGAACCCTATGTCAGTAGTCTTCCACATTACAGAAGGATTTCTAAATTAAATTAATCATTAAATTAAACTTAGGATTCCTCTCCTCTGCCACAAGACCACAGCAGTAAGGGGGATCAGTGATTACTCACCTGGAACGCGAACCGGTAGATGAGCGACCAGAAGTTGTAGAGGAAGGCCACGCTCACCACCATGGACCAATAATAGCACAACCGACCGGATGGGTCGAACACGAACGACCACTTGCATCCGCTTCGCTCGCTGCCGGACGTGGACGTCTCCCACTTCTCCAGCTTGGCCCGGATGTCCCGACGGCGAGTCTCCGTCACACTACCTCCGGCACCGCCGCCCCCACTTCCGGCCAGGCTAGCCCCACCGCCTCTCTGCCCACCCTTTCCCGGTCCGCCGCGTCCACTCACGTCCATGTCAGAGCTGACGTGCGCCCGGTTCACGTAGGCCACCGAGTCCCGCGAGAAGCGCTTCTTGTAAGCGGCGCTGCCAGCACCACCATTGTGTCCAGGAGCGGAGGGTGCCGCCGTGGCGCCCACCACTCCGGCCCCTGCTCCACTTCCGGCCCCCACGTTCAGTTTGGTGCTGACTATCTCCAGCAGACTCTGCTTGGATACCGACTTGCCCCGTACGTTCTCGTTGCTCTTGCCCAGGTAAACGGGCGACATGTTGAGCCGATGACCACTGTCCGAGGCCACCATTGATCCGGCGCCGATCATGGTGGCCGTATTGTGTCGTCCTGTGCTGCCGCCACCGCCGCCCGAGGTGATAATGCCCGGCACCACCCGTGGCCCGTTGGCCGTCAGACAGCCGCCGCTTCCGTACTTGACCGCGCCAGGATCGGCGTTACTGACCACCGCGATCTCGTCCAAGTCGTCATCATCGTCGTCCTCAGCACCGGCCGCGTGCAGGTCCTGACGCGAACACGGCGTGTACTTGACCACCTTCCCGGAGCCGGAGCCGCCACCCGAACCACTAGCATCCACCCCACTGGTGAAATGGCGTCTGGTCAGCGTGTTGGCCATGCGCTGTAAAAACGAAAAAGATTGTATAAATAAATGTAACAGGATAAATGTGCGCACAATTTTTAAATCTTATGCAATTTCAGATATGCAGCTGTTATAAAATGTATTATTTTTTAATGACTATTTTCGCCATCTACAATTTGTTGATACAACTTGTACCCCAAGAACGAATAAATGAGAGAGCTAGCGCCAGGGCTCGAATCCAAGGCCGCCCTATTATTAGTTAGTCGTCCAAACAACTGGGCCATGACGCGATGTGCGATTTCGAGTACCCTAGTGTTGCTCAATGACAGAAAAACGGCTACAAGTTCACAAAATATAAAAATTTAATTAAAATAGATAACAAACTGTGGATATCTGTGCCTTGTACGGTACCTGTACAAGTACGGCATTGAAATTGCCAAATTTCAAATGTTGCAATTGAGATTTGCACCCCCACATAGCTTATGGATTCGTCCATGATTGGGGGTGGTCGGGCCCACTCTATCCATTAGGGGTAGGGGATGACGGGGATTTTGACCACATTAAAAAATTACAAATTACTATGTTCTACGATAAGCGCCCTAGAGGGGTTTAAGGGCGACCTCCTTAACGAATATCACAAATTAATATCGACACCATACAGCCATAATGGATCCGCGCTATATTCAGTCTGATCATGAAATTTAATTTTTAGGCATGCGACAATTTGTCAAAATGCTCATAAACTGACTGAAAAATGAAAATAAATTGCAATGTAACAGCATCGAAATTGGAATTTGTCCACCGGACAGTGGCGACGAGTGAGCAAGATGAAGAAACTGACCTTCATCATCTGTTGTCCGAAGCTGAGCGCGCCGCTAGTGCTGGCGCTGCGATCGCGCCCCACCCCACCCCGGCCGGGGGGCGGACGCAGGCCACCACTTCCGCTGGTCGCCGACGACGACTGCAACGAGGCCAGCGCCGGAGGCGGACGGAAGAAGCCGGATCCTCCATAGTGCCGGTCGTACACGACGGCGGCGGTGCGACCCTCCAGCGCCACCGTGGACGTTGCTGGACTAACTCACGCGATGACCCCCGCGACGACGAACTGGCCAAACTAGACCCTGGCGCCCGCTGACCGTAAACACTTGTCTTGATCCTCTTCGACCTTCTTGCCACTGACTGGTTTCACTCTGATAGCTTTCTCCAAAAATATTCTCCAATATCAATTCCGATTTTTTCCCGGTGATCAACTATCATCGGCCATCCTATGTTAGACCGCCGCGGAATTCAGTCGACCAAGTCGCTGGTTCAATTTGCAGGAGTTATCTTTTTACTTAAAAAAAATAATCAACTGCTTATTTTAATCGTTAATGGCGCGGCATGGTCAAAGTTGCTGGTACGATCGATTTACCGGATTTGTTGATTTTTTAATTTCTTTTGTAATGTATTATTTCCGTTGCTGGAAAGCACGGCAGCGCCACCAAGCGGCCCCGCGCGTGTCCATTCAACCCGTGTCGAGAAGCAGCATCAGGAAACCGTGTCCCGGAAACGAAAGCTCGCTGCCGCCACCTGGCGGCTGGCGGCGTCGACGCGATGGGATGTCCGGGTTCCACCGCTAGGAGATGCAGCCGTCTTGGGGGAAGGGCGCCGCGCACGAATCAACCGCTAGACGGCGCGGACGTAGGCCTCCGGACTGGCTGAAATCCGTCAGACTGGCGCGAAAATCAGCGTCGTTCATGGCGGAAGTGAGCAACCAGAAGTGACGAATGTTCGACGCCAATCAAGTCGACATCGGTCGAGACTTCTGAGGTCCGCTACTCCGTTAACAATCTGTGGGCAAATAAAAATATTTAGACTTTTACAATCTGATTTGTATTCAGTAAAATGCATTAGTCAACGTTTTTAAATTTACGCACGTTTAATTTTAATTTAATTGAAGATTAATACCAAATCCAAGTCTTGAGATCAGAGCTGGAATGGGATATTTTATATAATACTTCCAAATGCCACAAAATTAATACCAATTTCAAAGGTACCAATTTACTAATTACCAATTAGAATGTTTCAGTTGAAATATATGTGCTAAAACAGTGCCATGTCTCACAAATTGAGCTCACAAAGTGTCCTATTCGTGCAAGTTGGTGATACCTAAGGCATGAACCAACAAAACAAAGGGAAAATCCCTCGCTTCCTTAACGATCGCAGCGCCGTCTTACAGATATATTAAAAGGCAACGCTAGTCTGAAACGGAAGAGCTGTTGTGTCGTAGTGGTTAGCGTGCTCGATTACCATGCCCGGTGTCGCGGATTCAATCCCTGGCCGATACCTCAGAAAGGTTTCGGGCGAGAGAAATTCCAACACGCGCCTTCCTTTGGAATGGAAGTAATACCATAGTCACACGGGCTAAGTATGCTTATTCCAAGTATACTTAATTAGGAAGGTGCGTTTAGACATTGAACAGAATCGGCACGTGGCGCTCGTCCGTGCTTTGACAAGAAAACACGAGGCGCTCTCGAATGACGATTCCTCCATCTCAATTGTGCTTAAGAGG
>JAQGBY010005919.1:0-13882 GCA_034698785.1 Mycogona germanica | reverse complement strand
CATACTATTACCGGAATAATATTTTCAATATAAAAATAAAATAAAATAAAAATATTAAAAAACATAAAATAATCAAATAGATGTTTTAAAAATGATCCTTTTTCAATTTAACATAAGAAAAGACCAAACGATTGAAAATCCAAAATTTTAAATATAAAAAAACCATGTTGAGGGCACCACTGCATGACGTCATTACAGAGCACGTAAAAAATCAGTTACTTCACATTTAACGTTTGCGTTTATCGCGTGTTATCGTGTAAACGTAAAATAGCCGGTAAATTTGAACAATTAATTTTTTATTTCATTGGTGGTTATTGTAAGCCAAGGCAAAGCCGGGTAACATTCTTGTATTTAACATAATCGCCCAATGAGGATGATGGCGATACCCTGTATAATATTAAACGCTCGACGAAGACCGCAAACAAAATGTTGAACAATTTTTCAAAATTTAAAATTGTTACCCAGGGCGCCACCTAGTACGACAGAGGCCCCCGCGGATTTAAAGGAAACCAGTTTCATATTTTTCGCATCGCGCGCGTGCGCCGCGTTCAGCTTTGATGGCGTTCCTTCCTTCCTCCACACATCGGCCTTCCATTTCCCACCGACGGCCGACGCTGATTGGTCGCGGCTGGCTGCACAGGATCACCGCAAAACTAAATATAGGCCAATGCCAATCGTCGGCGTTCTATTTTTAAACTGTCGCCGGCGATTGGGGCATCGACGCCCCCACCATCACCCTCATCCCCACCCAGCCACCTCCCCAACCAAACGCGCGTGACGTAGGTTGCTAAACACGCACTCACGGGGTAGGGGGGGGGGCAGGAGTAGGAGGAGGAGGGGGGCTACATTGGTGTTCGAACTCCGGTTGCACGTATGCCGGGGCCAATTACGGGGTCTCCCCCACCACCACCACCACCACTCCCCCGCAGCCTACCTCTTGTAAATGGTTTCACTTGGCGTGACGAAATATCACCAACTTTCACGGACTTGTTTACAAGCCATGCAAGAATCACCAAAACAAGATAAAGCACTAAAAGAAAAACCACTATGGGAGTATTATTAGGTCAATCGGACATTCCTTGTTGATTGATTATGTATTTAGAGCGCCTGTTTACAGTTCAAAGATTTGTGGACAAGCATCAACAAAAGAACTGCCAATATCCAATTCGAAACCTTGAGTTTTGAGTTCTGAATTCTGAATAGAACCCTATCCCTTGGAGGTAAACATCTCTGAACGAGCGCTGAAAATTGCATAATCAAGGACAGTCGATAAAAATATGGAAAGTGCAAAGAAGTCAGTGACAGTCTCAAGTCCAGAGCTGTTTCATTTTTGTGATCTTTGTCAGGAGAGAGAAAAAACATGCGCACATCCGATACGTGCAGGCCATAAATAAACGCAGAGAAGCCACAGCAAACAAACGAAGTGGGAGGATGGAGTGGCCAGGGATGGAAAGGTGCGCTAAACGGAATCACAGGATATCAAAGTCATGAAAGCTGGGCGCATCCGAAATAATAACGATGACGGAGAACGAGCCGTATCAAACGAGAGAAAGAGGGGGGCCGACGCCCATAACAAACAAATCGAGCCAGAGTGTCAAGTTCTCAGAAAAATGCAGGATGGCAGACCCCGAATAGGTGCCCAGGTAACAACGATGTGTAAGACTAGATCCCAGGTAGGATTGCTATTCCCTGCGTGGAACAGCTTAAATCATCCCCACCAGGCCGGGGCTTTTATTATGAGTGATCGGCCTTGGCTTGGGACTCATTCTCAAGAGAACTGAATATAATTATTTTTCGTTGCGAGTTGTAAATTATGCTCCGGTGCTTCTATCTCGAGGAAGATCGCTACAGAGATTTAATGCACAATAAAAGTCAAATTTGATTGTGCAAAAAATACACTGTAAAGAGTTTGATGAGTAAAATGAAATATTACAGTCTGCATTGACAGTGTCAACGGCGGTTATTGAATACGGCTAGTGCATGACTTCGCAGGTGGGGGCGTGGGCGTTAGCTTATGATGATACATTCGCCATAAATTTCATATACATTTGTGTCAACGCAGGATCAATTAACAAACAAGCCCCCTGACATTCACCCACCGGCAGCAGCGATTTACATTTTTCAGTTCATAAATATATGTCAGACAGAGGATGACCTCATGGTGACCTCATATGGCTTGCGATCTCTACCATTACATTTTCTTGTCACGTCCTACGCGTGTTTGTGTGCGTTGAGTCGAAAGATCTAAAGCACTAGACACAAACATGATGTCGTAAACAAGCTCTTGTTGTGTGTGTACCTGGAAAGAGCGTCACTGAGGCTGACCTCGTAATTTAGAAAATTGGCGGCACCCGACGCAGGATTATTGAAATGGAGACGAGTCAGTGGCTCCACCTAGCGTGTCTGTGTGGTTTGTGTGTGTGGCAGATTGTACACTACACTGTTCTGTCGCTTCCACGGTGGAGGAGAACATCCCTAGAGAAACTTGCACCCTGACCAAAAGACAGTGGGACCTGTGCCTGTACAATTTCAGGTACACGTTAAAGATCCCTACCTAGGTAGCTTATAATAAGTCTGGGCTAGACAAAATTACCAGGTCGCCTTCTGGGGGGGGCGGCTTTAGGGTGATCATGCTGGTGGACCTCCTTAACAAATATCTCAGAACCTTTCAACAGTTACGAGACAACCGCCTACACTCAATAAGCGCTGTTTTGTCCCGAGCGCCATCTCTGTAAATAATTATGTCACCTACACTGATTTTGCCCAAGACTAGGTCGTGGGTTGAGCGTGGCGGTTGGGAAAATACCATTTCATCACTTTGTCAGTGCGATTGGTGATCTCTAAAAAAAACCAGTCTAGTCAGGATGAAGGTTCGTCAGTAAACAGAATGTAGTCATTTCGAGCCACCCTCTTTTGCACTAGGACGCGCCAAGTGACCAGACTGATAAACCACCGTCAAATTGGGTCTCATAAATTTATTTGAGGTGGAATCGGAAGATGTCTTCTGGACTTAGGAGGATGTACCAACTGGTAGACATTTTCGCCGTTAATTATATAACGGCAGCTGAAGCGAATATACGGCTCGCACGCACAGCTGTGTCGCGCTTTTTTAATGAATATTGACAAAACAGAGTCGCGTTTGAACTACAAGGCGAAATGTGGGAGGCTGACAAGAAGGAGGAGGGTCACCTTGGATCATCACGCGTGCAAACTTCTGTTGATCGAATCCACACACGCCCTCGCCCAGCTACGCAACCTGTTGACTGTTATACACTGTATACCGCGATTTCGGAGGATCCGGGGCGACGGCAAAACGCAACTGAAGCGAGCTAATCATCCTCCTAGGACCGCTCCCCCTTCATACAAATCTTTACTTTGCAACGATAACACATGATCATTTGTTATTTGAAAAAATCATTATCGATCTTGAGCCTAAATGCAAAAGGGATGGATCACGCGGTTTCGATTGCCGCCGCTAGTGGCGCTTCACGAGAGGGCAGGCCACAGTCGCTGATGGCCCGACACGTCTCACGCGATGTCCACGTCCACCAGATGACGATTTTTCTGTAGGAGGCATGGTCATAAAAAAGTGTGCCAACCACAGCGGACACCTGTCAACACGCCAATCCGGCAAGACGTTACAAGTGTCATAAACATGTTGACTTGCGCGGATCAGCGGAGGCGCTGTCAACACGCGAGTGCACAGACCATGTATTATTACGTCAACGTAATGAATGTTTCTATAATCCTGGGACCTGCCGCCAAACGTTCATATGAATGGATTTTGATGAAGTATTCCGCAAAAACAAATAAAAAATTGAGTAAACCCTATTTTCAATTCCATTTGTATTTATATTTTATATAATTATATTTTAATAACTTGTATACGATAGCTTTTAATTTTTAATACATGTATACAGTATTTATTATTATTTTCTACAAAATTCGGGAATCGCGGACGCTCGACGCCGTATTTTGTTCGAAGAGAGTATGTGTAGGTGAAGGTGTTGCAGAACGTACGGGTAAAATATCAAAAGTGGTCATACAAATTGTTAAGAAAATTGATGCAATTATTCAGAAAACCATGAATTCAGGCGCATGTCCCATCTACATGATGGCGCTCGTGGGTTTGTGCCAGTTTTACAGAGAACCAGTTCTGATTCTGCATGCGCTGAACAAGAGATCTCTTGAGGGTAAAGTGTGCTGGCTTCTATGTTCGACGATGCAGTCATTCACCACACACTTGATTCGTCTGTAAACTGACAAATTCTTCCTGGTAATTTCCCACTTAATTATCACACCACTTTTGGAATTTCGACTTAACCGTGTTAAATATAAAACGCAAATATACATGCCATACAAAGTGTATAAGGAAAATGGAAACCCATGAAAATAATTCCCCCTTTCAGAAAGGAACTTTAATTTTTTTTAAAAAACAAATTTAATTGATTTCATGTGAAATACTGATATTCGTTTGTAGCCATATCCCGATATCTAGAAACACATTATACTAACAAATGTCGTAATAGAGCGATGTACCCCTCTTGGTGCTTGGTGCTTAGGAGGGGGCACATTTTCATCAGTACCCCGGGATCAAATAATCGAGAGCCCGCGCCGGGAATCGAACCCGTGACCGCTGAGCCTGAGTCAGTCCCAAAATCAACTGGAATACGAGTCGTAAACGTCAGATCAACGAAGTGAAACGTCTAAATACAGCTATTCATGGACTGGCATCTGGGGAAAATATATGGGCGGATGAACTCCCAATTTCGTTGACGTTGCGCCCAAAAGTGACAACAAAACAGTTCTCATTAGTTGCTCAATGTGAACTCGTGATGTACACCACAACGCAACTAGTGAGACCAGCTTAAACCTTCATTTTCAGTGGACTCTTTAGTACACTCTGTGCTTCATCTCTGTTGCAGATCATTAGCAGATCATAAACATTATCACACACTGCCGGCTGCCGGGCGCACTCAAAGGATACATGAATATGGACGAAATAATAAAAGGCTCTCTCTTAATGCTGGAAGCGATTTACCAGATGTACCTGATATGGAAATTTCTGCAACGAACCCCACGCATAATATAAGTTACTATTTTAGTCCACACGGTATTACCGTCTCGCCTCTAAGTTTGAAATAGACCACCATCGATCCATTGTTTGGTGTCTATTTTTCGCAGTTTGTTTACAATAATTCTTTTTCGATCTCGATTTATACACGAGTTGAAACCTCCTGTATAAATCAAGCCCCCAACAACCCACCTCCCACCAAACCGCTCTTGCGTGCTTTAAAAAGCCTGTTTCTAAAACAATACGTGCATTGATGTTCGACGCCACACATGTACACGTCATCGGTAATTACGTCAGCGCGCCAAATGCAATTATAGACCGCCCTACCACCGCAAATATTATTGAAATGTAGAAGGTAGAAGCCCGATTGACGCGATCGTCAATTCCATGTTAGGCTACATGGAATGCCAACATAGTTTTAGAGTTTGTGAATACACGTGTAGAGTCAACGTCCACGAGAGACGCTATATTTCATACTGTACTCCTTGGAGACAAAGGCTGCTCCAAAGGAGACAGAGTCACTCTACACAATTTAAGTTCTCATAGATATAGAAAAACTATGCAAAAAAAAGATGGCCACAGAAAAAGACGCAAGCACAGAAAACAGTAACCCGTAAACTAACGTTTTCGGTCGAGTGACTTTAAGGTACAACGACGTGATCGCGCAAAAATGGTGCCATACGTTTTACTCTCAGACTTAACAACAACAAAAAACAGATATGATTCCTGCGTTTTAAACCATTCACTTGGTTTGGACACAAGGAACCGCCGTTGCCAAATAAGTCAGCCATTTAATCACGCATAGACTTGTGACTCGTGACGTGTGACGCGCTTTGCCAAAGCTGTGTCAAATTTTGACAGCGAGAAAACATCTTATTTAAGGAAACCTATATTTTTTTTCTTTTTAGACCGACACAGAAAAAAAAGAGAACTCGGTCAGTAGGAGAACGAACGAAAGAGGTGCGTGGCGAGATTGAGACGCGTATAAAAAAGGTGAGGGCGGAGGCGAATAACCCGTTCCGCACGGATGCGGGCGATCGGCCGGTGGTGCGTCCTCCATCGCGACAAGGACGAAACAATTATATCCTCCTCAGACCACCAAAACTAAATTCCAGGGTTCTTATAACATTTCTCACGAAAACGTGTTGCCAAAGTGTATAGAATCTTGTGTTCAGACTAACTGCGAGTTAGCTCAAGGTTGGTGATCCCCAAATGTCAGTGAATCTGCCGGCTGTTAAAGACTCGCGTGGAGAGCTCGCTGCTCTCAAGTATGACATCTCAAGAGGATAAATATTTGTGTCACCTGGGTACGAATGAAACGAGACACCAATTTGTGATGGAGGATATAAAATGTGCCTTACTTTGGAGGGCGACACAAAAATACTTACGCTCGTCAATTCGAAGAACTAGGAGCAAACGCTAAACCAAAATGACAGATTAAAATCATTTGTCAAACTAAACTAGAGAAAAGTGACAATAATATAAGTGTGTTGGTTGATAATCGTTTTTAATTGATAAAGCTAAAATGAATGATCTAGTTAAAATGGTTCAACGAAGAGCTGCGAGATTTGTTAGCTGTAGATTTGGAAGAACTGACAGTTACAGAACATGCTGTCAATATTGGGGTGGGAGACGTTGAAAGATCGTAGGAGGGAGATCAGTTTAAAGGGGGATTGTAATGTTGATATCGGGGAAATTATGTGCCCAGCTCCTAATATAAGTAGAAGGGGTCACACTAAAATGGTGAACGAGCTTCAATGCACATCCTCGGCATATTTTAACTCCTATTTCCCAAGAGTGTGTAGACAGTGGAATGGCCTGACAGAGCCTCAAATCCAGAGCCTTTAAAAGAATTCATTTCTGTCCCCATATGGCCTTTTGACCCTCGCCATAGGTCCCTCTCTTGGGGGCTGCTTGCGGGTAAAATTTGTAATTGTAAAAAGCGATCCAAAAACAGCGCAAATTCACCATTCTTTTTCCACGTTCTCATCCTATTGGAAGCAGCTTCGAGGCATCGAAGAATTTTTATACATTCATGCAATTCAATGTGGCAGTAATGCATATTCGATGCCAGTTGCGTGAGCTAGAAGAGACGAGGCCGCCATCTTGATACGCGTGACGCAGATTGGTCACGTAACGCTGACGTCCGTGCGGTGGAACGACCCCGGGACGGGGTGACGACGCACCTGCTCAGCACCGGCTGATACCTGTCCCATTCTCAGTTGGGTACACTCACACGATTAGTTTCGCCGAGAGACGCCCAGTCACATTCTGTGTACTCGCGCACCAAAGAAGGCGAAGGTATGGTGGGAATTTATAATTATAAAATATCTAGTTTCGTATTACCCGGATTTGAAATAATAAAAATACTCGAAACGTTTTTCCGCATGCCTGTTCCGCACGCCTGTCCATGCTTGAACAGTACTGCAGATCCTTGTGACCATCCTTCAAGGCCTTTGAGGACGTTGTTGCGCAACCAGACCACCAAATGACAATTATGGTTCGAGCATTTCGAGTACGGGTGTTAAAGGGTTCGCGCTAGAGGTGCATGATCTATTAGCTGTTACGTCAGATAACATCATCTTTTCGAACGTACATGCCTTATAGTAGTGGGACGTTATCGGATAGCCCTGCATGAGTGACCAGGAGGCGAATCACTACTGATTATTTCCGCACCAGAATTGCTGGAGCTTCGTATCTTCTTTTGAAATCGTGTACCTTCTTTTGACGAATTTGATGTTTTGTTTTACATCAGACTAGGTTAGTGCGAGACTCCCCACTAAACGAATTTCATTTTTCTACCACCAATCTTATCCAGAAAGAAAACGTGGACAAAACGAATAGAAACGTCAACGTGTTCCCAACAAAAAATGCGTTGAAATATTTTAAATATAGACATATTTTGAAAAACGTTATTACCATATTATGAATGGTTTTTAATCAGAAAATTTTAAGCCATAACCCATATGTACGTAAAAATAACATGTAATTTCCATCGAATCAAACGTAAAACAATCGATCGTGTGTATCGAGGGTGGCAATTCCAGAACACAATCAACGAGTATTCAAATTTCAATCATTGCAATTGCAGATTTACGTGAGGAAGCTCTGCAAAAATTGATTGAATTGCTTAAATAGATTCCAATACCCCCCACTCTCCAAACACCTCCCCCAAAGACCTCCAATGTCACTATCTAAAACCTAAAAGGCAAAGTTCATATTGATTGCTCTATTTATTTAGACTTATTTTTTTCGTCGCCGCCCTGGAGGACAAAAATCGATTTCTTTCACCGTCAACCTCAAAACACGCCCACGCAAACCTCTGGCTGATGATAAATTTGAATTTTGTCATTTGCAAGAGAGCGAGCTAGCAGACGAACCAAGCAGTACCAACCGAGCCAATCACTTATAGCGTCTTTGCATTGACCTAGCTGAAGAAACATTGATAAAATTTATTGGCAATAATTATTATTTCAAACTCACATTTTATTTTAAACTCCAAATTCACATGAGCGTCTTTAAAGCGTTGTCGGCGAAATTCAAAGTTATTCTGTCGTATACATTTTATTTTTAAGACGCATGTATTAAGACTCTTTAAGAGGGATCTAAAAATATTATAATTATTCTATAGAAACTGTAAAGAGTCTTTTAATTTAAATGAGCGTCTTTCACATGAGCGTCTTTAAAGCGTTGTCGGCGAAATTCAAAGTTATTCTGTCGTATACATTTTATTTTTAAGACGCATGTATTAAGACTCTTTAAGAGGGATCTAAAAATATTATAATTATTCTATAGAAACTGTAAAGAGTCTTTTAATTTAAACCCTTTTTTTAAATACTGCGTCTCTAGGTATCTTACCAATAAAATGTATACGCAAAAGAATGAAATTATACGCATTGGTAGATTTTTGTCATAAAACCGTAATATGAGAAACGAATAGTCATTCCTGTAACATCATGAATGTTCCGTTTTCATTGTAAGTGGCCCCTAAGAATTACTCCTCTCGATCTCAACACACATGAATTACAACCATATAGTCAGATTACAGGCTGCAACCTTAAAATTCCCGTTTGGTCGTTCAATGGAAGTTTCAAATTATGTTGTTCCGAGAAATATATGAAATCCCTACCTAGAGCGGTAGGCCTGGGTTTGGAAAGGCATTCTAAAAACGTCAACAAAGTTAATGTCAAATGTCGACAGGCACATGGCACGAGTAGAGCCCAGAGATAGCGAAGATGAGAAGAAAAAATTCGACTTCGGACCTGACTTGGCGCACGCGTTTCGATCCAATCATCTAGACCCCCCCCCAAATGTTGACAGTTTCAAAAAATCGAAATGCAAATAGCCGAAGGGCGCATGCGCGAGATGCTCTCCATCCAAACATCTCATGAGCGATGTCTGTCCCAGCAATTTCGATCGTTACCGGAAATAGGAAAGCATTACAATTTTACGTGTGGGGAATCAACATAACGCAGCCCATTTTGGATTCAATCTTCCTCAGTAGAGTTTCAGCCAATCACAGCTTGGGGAAGATAAACTCCACTGAGAAAGATTGAGTCCAAAATGGGCCCCCAGATGATCTTTGCTATATTCGATGGCACCATATGTGACATTTAAATGCTAAAAAATGAAAATAAAGTTATTGTGTACAAGACAATTTACTTAGTAGGCCCAGACGTGCTCAAATGTATCCGTATTTTCCACGATTTTCTTTTTGAATGACATATACGAGTATATAACCATCGTTTGGAGGGCAAATTTTATGAAAAACTGTTTCTTGATAAAGAGGAAAGCATCCAAATTATTACTACTAAAAGAAATGAGATATAAACGAATCTATCATCGAACAAATTTAATAGTTTCAGCTCACTTGAATTAAATTATGAATGACCAGTGGATGGTCATTGGAACATCTCAGTGAGTCCGTGGAAGGTATAAGCAACTATACTGTGAGCGTTCTCCATTGAAATCTGTGATCTATATTCCTGGAAAACTTTTCTGATATTAGAACATTTCATAGAAATGCTTCATGGAATTTTCAAAACTATCACGAAAACCCCGCTTGAACGTAAGCCGATCCAGTGAGCCCGTGAAAATCAAAAACGCATAGTGCCTAAGCACTAAGAGGAGTACAGAAAATCCTGTAGTGCAGTGACTACAATGAATTAAAAAAATATTAATAAAACTGCAGCTTTTTTTAAAACCTTTTGTCGGAACTTTCCGTGGAACAATCTGATCGTGAGTGCCGTGGATCTCATCCGGTGAATCCGCCAACGGTATCCGGATACACTTATTCTACAGAACATAATTCCCCTATTTCGACCTATTTCACTTCCCCCTTTCCCGGATCTTACCTACCTCGTAGAGGGGATTATACTGTAACTCCGGCATCGTAAGCCGCCATAGTACTCTTCGAATAAATCACACTTTTAAAAAAAAAGTGCAAGTTTCCCCGTAAAAGTTGCAAATAATCTTTTGAAAGGATGATTTTTAGAACGCTAAAAGAGGCGCCTACGAGTATGATACGGACACATTAGTAGGATCATCCTGAACGGGTTGATAACCTCAGTCATTGCTGGAGGCATCAAATTTGTAGGTCTTCTTTCAATTAGGCACGCACATGTATGTGTACACGGCGTATGCCATCTCAGCAACCGTATCCCGTATTTCCCAAGAACCAGGATAGACAACATTGACAGCATATAGAAAATATGTTTTTAATACGACTTGGGGTACTCGGTTGACTATAATTAATGAAATGAAAACATAGAACATTTCATTAGGTTATCAAAGATCCCAAGCACAAAGGAATATTCCAAGGAATATTCGTAATTGGGTGTACTTTTATTTCTGTATGCGTGCACCGATGCAGATTTGGGTGATTGATGTTTACATTCTTGAAATTGTTATTTTAAGTGTCAAACTGCCACGCGATGATTTTGAAAGATGCTCTGGCACCGGACTAATAATATAGTTGAGTTGTCAAACAGCGAGAAGGCGACAGTATTAATTTGTAATTGCTGTTTAGAGTGTCGACTAAATCGATACTCACATTCATTAATTTTTTCTCTTTTTTTTTGTTATATAAAAACGACTCAAATCAATTACTATCTCAGTGAATTTCAATAATAATGCAGCTAATACGAGCAACTGTTTATAATTTAGTAATGACATTTGTTATAACAACCTTATAACCAAGTTCATAATGTCTCATAGTAAAATTAATCGTTAGTTAATTCCAGCTCGTTGACGTATTTTCACGGCTGTCCCGTTCTCTTTAACTTATGCTTAATCTTTTGGTCTGCAGTAAGGAACGGATATATTAATATGAAAAGGAAAGTCGAGGACAACATTATATGAAAGACGAATGGGTTGACCAGCTAAAGAATTTCTTTTTCGTCAATCATTAATATCTTTAATTGACTTTCGACTGTAGTGAACATCACAATAGGAGATGCTAGTCACTTAATCGGCGCTTCAGCACTATTCTAAAAGTACCTTTGCACTTGTACCCCTAGAATAGAATAAACCAGAGCCCGTGTCGAACCCGAAACCATCGCACTACAGGTTTTACCGAGATCGACTGAGTGAGTCGCAATGACACGAACAATATTTTGGAGTTTGATTAGAAGACATTTCTGGAGACATTACTGCGAATGTCTTTATTTTTTCAAGTTCAATTTAAATATTTGAAAATTGTAGAAAGAATTATGATTTTTAAGCGCAATAATATTTCGTGTTCCTAAATATCCTGTTTATCACAATCGTAATAACACGAAAGAGTCAACCGTTTAAAGAGACAAGTCCTTGATGACGGGCACAAATCGTTACATCCGTCTAGCCTCGATCGACAAGTTCAACACACACACTTATAAGGCCAATGTAACTGTTACCGTGATTTCGGTTCCATTATCCGTGGCTGATCAACTGTATCGGCAATTAAAAAAATTAATTATCATTCTATCGATGCGGTCGGACAGTGGACCGTTCGGCTAATGAGTGGTACGGAAATTTTTTGTCCATGTAGCTCTTGAAACGGAAACCACGGGATTATACCCTGGTTGACTAAAATCGTGATTGACAGGATCATAAATTATATTTTGTTAATTATGACAACTACTGCTTGTTCGTAAATCTACACGCAAACCGAGTACACATGTTACACACAGTGTATGATGCTGTATGTTACAAATCAGTAATTTTGTTCTATATAATTGAAGGAACACCACTCAAATTAGTCCTGTATGCAAACAGAATGTTTATCGGTTTCGAATAACCTCTTGGCAGCAACGTATCTGGCCACATGTTCTGTTTCACAGTCAAGTTAATCCAGTCACTATCAGTCTGTCAACCAGCCATCAAATTTTAGTGCGTCAAACTGCCAATCTATTCAAAATAGAATTTTTATTCATTTGTACCGCTTCCAAAAATAGCAATTAGAATTATTCTTCAAGAACTTCCGTCTGCTCTAATATTTTTTTTCCAATCAACTGTAGTAAACCGCACTACAGGCGTTACGTACCCCTCATTGTGCTTAAGCACTATGCGAGGTGAACGACCAGTACCCCGGGATCGAATAATCGAGAGCCCGCGCCGGGAATCGAACCCGGGACCGCCGAGCCACAGTCAGCTGCAGGCAGACGACGAGTCGTACTAGAATGTGTCGAATACTCGATATTTAATTAATATTATTAATTAATTAATCTAGATCGATATTTCATATAATTTGTTAAGAATGTAGAGGATGGCCAATTCTTCTGGATTATGGTCGGTGAAACTCAAATTATTTTAGGCTTTCATCAAAATTGTTATCATGAAAAAAAAAATGCAATCAGCAATCTTCCTAAATATGAGGTAACTGTGCATTTCTAAATCCCGTGAACTTCTTCTTTCCGAGAGGAACATGGGGTGTGGAGGGCAGATTGAATTGTGCCGGAAGTGGAAAGACCATGGGCTCATCTGCATGTGGGGAGACACCAACATTTTCCATAGCCAAAACGGCACTTGTTGCAAATCGTTTTGCCCAGGCACGACGTCCATTAGGACACAATCCAGAATTAGAGCCGTACATGGCGAGAGGGAACCAATTGGCAGTGCCACAGTGGTTCACAAATCGTGCATCGAAGGCCAGATCCAAACCTGAAACCATCCACACGATTTTTAACGACTGAAGCACATCCTCCATATGATATGTCTTTGAACATTTCTGCTGAATTCGCAGGACAGTTATCTTAATTAACAATCAGGTTATTTTCGACCGCCTTATTAAATTTTTAAAGTGTGAACCATTATAGTTGCCTCGCCCTGTATCTAAAATATATACGATGCTAATTTTCGGATCGAACTTTATACTTTGCAGCTGCAGTTATACATGCGTATACATGTATGGGCAATCCGTATCGACATGCGTTTCCTGCATCAATAGAATTCTCGCCGGGGGAACCAATCAACACTTGACGGTCTTCACTTGCTTTCTCTCTCGCTCTTGAGAGCAGCTATTTCGGTATTCCCTAACCCTTTCAGTGAGATAAGTTTTTCCCCTCTTATCTAGTGCCTGGAGTACAAGTTTTGGGGGAAATTGCCTGGCGCCATCTGGGTAGATATTGGTATCGATTTTGGTAGACGACAACACTACAGAGTAAAACGGAGGTCATACTCTCTGAGGGAACAGGATTAAAAAGAAATTCAAATTTTTAGATAATTCATCGTAATTTTAAATAATTCAAGATAATTCATTTGGACGAGCGCATTCATTCGCTCCGTGACTTCGAAACGCATCTGATGAGATAGACGTGGGTGTCTATCGAA
>JAQGBY010005918.1:0-13885 GCA_034698785.1 Mycogona germanica | reverse complement strand
AAAAGCACCATGAGAGGGACGTAACGCCTGTAGTGCGGTTGACTACAGTTGATGGAAACTAAAAAAAAAAAAAAAAACAGGTCGCCGAATTCATATTATTCACAACACAATTTTAACATACGCAAAAATTAATCTTCCTGTAATTGCGATTTCACTTTTATATTCTAGACCTTGACGACACATTAACAATTTCTAGATGGTTAAAAAATTAAGAATAAACAAATGCATTTTTAATAATAAAATACCAAAATTTGACTTAGAAAATGTACAATGTCAGATGTAGAATAAATTAAATTACTAAATTAAATTATTAAATTAAATTATTAAATTATGTTACATATCGCAACACTAAGTTGGCATATATCATTAACTATTTTGATTAATTTATGATTTGTAATAGTTTTCATTAAATGTTTTGATTTGATTAATTTATTTTATTTTAAATAGTTTTCATTTTATGACGATTATTTTATATCGTGTATCTGCATTTTTGGAAAGAAATTGAAATTCCATCGTAGAACTTAGAAAAGCGAATATGTCGATATTAGTTAGCGTTTCAAAATAAATAATTGTTGCGATTGACTCGGTTCCGACCTTCTCATATCCTGATAACATTAATAGTAAACTTTTCCGACTGTAACTGCAACATCGATTCTGTGTTATTTCCGTATCAACTAATGACGCTCCCAAATTCTGGTTTATTGGAACAGCAGCGGTCTATTCCAGTCTTCGTCTCAACCAATTCTATCTCGATCCGAACTCTAGCGTAAACAAGCTATAATAGTCGCCCGAAGCGTGATCGCTCCGTCCTGCCGCATGTGGCGCCACCTTGAACCGCGGGTCAAGTATATCTTGTCGATAAACGGACGCAATTGGACGCTTAGATCCCCGCCCCTCAATTCGAAACAGCGACGACGTTGCTGACGGCGCCATTGGTTTTGTATGCGGGAGGAAAAGTCGGACCGCGCAACGCGTCCTCCGACTTTCCGGGTGGTAAATTAATAAAATATTGATCCCGTAATCGTTAAAGCGAAAGTCTTTTCCGATGGACTGGAATTGACTGCGGCCGGCAACGCAGAGCCCTATTCTAGGCCCCCGTTTTCTCTATGCAGGCTTGTTATGTACGGATATAACAATGGCCTTTATTCTTCTAATACTTCGGGCCTGCGAACGGTTTTACAAATACCGGTTTCATCACTCCGAAGACCACGCACAAACGAGTTCCAGAATTTCACTGGACTAGGTTGCATAATATAGCCTAAGGATGATCCTTGGTTGGAGGATCCAGGTATCTCGATTGCACATCAGCGATTGGTTGAGTCAATAGGATGGCAATCCTAATCGATATACAGGCATGTTGCACATTAGTCGTACGCCTGGGCACAGGAATAAATTCAAAGTCTCTCTTCCGATTTCCATTCTTGGATTTGTTCCTGCTCCAAATCGTTCGGGTCTGAAATCTTCAAATTAAGAGTGTCGGTCTCAGGAGGATACGGACACACAAAAATCGACCACCCACTTATCGATTTTTTTCTTCCACGTCGATGTTCACGTTTGTCGAAAAGCTATATTGCTATGTGAAAAGATTTTCAAACACAGGAGTTCTAAATTTTTGGTTTTCTTTTGTTCGTTCGGTAGAATTACTTTCTGTGACCGGTTGAGAGGGATGACGACACAGCTAGAACATTTCTGGTTGTAAATGATTGTGACAAAAAATATGAGGTCATTTTGATCAGCGTATAGTTGAGTTTTTTTTTGCTTTACGCCGCCTAGCGTGCTTTTAAAGAAAACGATATTTGATTGGTTAAATGGGAAAGGATATTCTTCTGTGATTCTTTTCCTTTCGAGTTTAGTTTTAAATCTAAGTTTCGTATGGTTAGTACGTTAGTCCACGACACAGGCCATCTATGTTGACAGGAATGGATTATTTTCTTCAAGTTAAGTTCTAAGGCTACATTTTTTATTTCTGGATTAATGTTGACAACAACCACTTATCTTAGTCAAATGAAAGATCAACTAAAGCCACATGTTGAGCGTACAAAGTTTGTCAATCTCACGGCTCACCTCAACAGTTGATTGCAATCATCTTAGATGGCTTGAATCTTGAACCACATATTTGCAAACCATGGACACAAGATTGCCATCACCATGAGTAAAGTACATTATATCTCAATTCGTTTGTTGTCAATTGTCCTAATACTCTTCTCATCCTTGCATCAGCGCAACTAAATTAAATTCACAAACAGGATGTCTCCTTGTATGAGTTCGTTACGTCATTTACCTTTTTATTATTGAGAATGTTTTGTTTAATTTTAATGTGGGGTTAACCAAGTTAATCAATATTTAATAAAGAACAATGCCGTCCGGAAGTATCACTGTAATTACTACCACATGAGTTCTCGCTCTCGCCAGACGATGTGGTCGCAGTTCAATCAATATCCTTTGATAACTTTGTGCGCTGGGGGAACATCGAAATGATCAGGGCTCTGCGATAAGTTGAAGCCCTGGATCTCTGGATCTCAGGAGCATGACCGCGCGGTCACACCCTCGTCTCGCCAATTTCGCCAGGTGTGTGTGTGTGTGTGTTCCTCTTGCCACGAGTTAGCACCCGAAGTCCCACCAGAGCGACGTTCGACCGCAGATCTACTCACTCTTCCGGTACGCGCATGCGGCCCCTATTGGCTTATCACGCCCCCGTTACCTGAAGAGACTTCTACCAGAGCTCATCGACCACAATCTTTCGTTAGATCGCGATACCCAAACACCGACAATTAATTACAATGTTATTTTATACAAAAATCTGTCAATATGTGGTAGGATGAAATGCCTTCCTCCGGATTTGAAAAACGTTATGATAAGCATTGTGAACTTCGCCCTTTCATTAGCCTCATTGATAAAATATTATTACTAGTACCACGATATTGAGTTCGACGACCTCGACCTCTCGAATTGTGCGAAGGTATTTGAATTATTACAACTCTGAATTGTTAGCTGTTGAATTGTCAAAACTATTTAGAATATTATGCATTCGACAGGCCCAGAATTATTCCTCTGGCTACATGAAAGCGCCATCAATGACGTCAATTGGATTAGATTGTCAAGTGCAGTGTAGAGGGATCAGCTTCAAATGCAGTCGAAAAAAGATCGAAACAAATGGAAACTATGCAGTTTTTGAAATCCAGAATAGAAGAGGAAAATCCTATGGTAACAGTAATAAAAATCTATAAATTGATTGATGACTGCAATCAGGGTCAGCAACCTGGTCGTCGATAAACAAAGTTTACTTCTGATCAAAGCTTTTTGGAAAGCTTTTTGCGAAACACAAAGACAAGCGATTGAACTCGCATAATACTCATTTTGAAACTCTCGTCACTACCTAATAAATTTAAATAATTAAAAATTTCTAAAAAAAAACTGCTGTTGCCGTTCCTAAAGAAATGATTATTCCGAAATTTACGTTTTGGAGAATAAATGTTTTCTAAAATTAATTGTACGACAGAATGTGGGCTCTTGAAAATCAATTCCTCGGTTAAAGGATTAAAAGTAAATTTTGTTTATCGATGACCTTGTTGCCAACCCTCGATTGCAGTCCATCAATCAATTTATTGATTTTGTTATACAGTATTTTTTTTGCTTCCAATCAACTGTAGTCAACCGCACTACAGGCTTTACGTCCCCCTCATGGTGCTTAGGCACTTTGCGAGGGGGAACGACCAGTACCCCGAGATCGAAATTTTCGAGAGCCCGCGCCGGGAATCGAACCCGGGACCGCCGAAACCACAGCCAGTCGCTAAACCAACGAGTCGTACTATTTGATTTGGTAGAAATTGATTTAATTCCTCTAATCAGGTACGGCAGGTGATAACCTAGCCAGCGCCCTCCAGTGAGAAAGCGGTGTCCTCCCCTCCCATGACTAACTCGAGCCGCGCCTCTGAGGGAATTTGCAACGGGCGTTCGTCGTGTTCAACTCAACTGCGTGAATGCTCTTCCATATCCCTAAGGCTGCAATTTTTGAACTCTTGCTCGCGATTCCGTGGTTCGTGTATGGTTTTCAACCTGGCCCTGCCGTGGGGCTGCCCCCCCCCGCTCCCCAACGGACTCCTCCAGGCTCGTTGGTGTGTGTACGTCGGCCATCAATAATTAATTTCGCTCTGTCATAGGCCATTTGCTCGCATGTTAGTCTCACGCGAAGTGACGCAATCTGGCCGAACGGGCGGGCCGCAGCCGGGCCGTCGCCGCGGCCCCCTTCCCGACCGGTCGACCGCACGATCGGATATTTTATGCAATTGTACCGAATTTAAAATTTTGATGTGGTCGATCAAATCGATGCGGTGCTGAATATTTTATTTTCAGGCGGTTTTGTTTAGTCTGAGTGGGATGGGTTCAGTGCCAAAATATCGTAGTTTCTAATTTAATTGGCAGTTTGTGTTCGACAAATTACCAAAACGACAGCTGTACACTCAGCGGCTAAATTTTAATTATAATGACGAGGTTTGGTCAATCGATTAAAAAAAAAACTTTATTAAAGCTAGCTAAATTGGCAATTCAATCAAGCGTATCCACCAATTAGTCAGTGTTCCTGCAAACGAAATTACGTGCTTTTTTTCCGAACGAAACTCAATATGAAACTGAATTAATTTTCCCCGGCACGAAACCACATCTAAATCGAAGTACTTTTGATGTTGTCTGATTTTAGAATAACGCACATTTTCTACCAATGGAAGATGCTTTCCAGTTACGGTAGTGCTTCTCATAGTGGATGGAACTCATTAAAATAAAATTAGAAATTACTTCCGCTATCTTAGTGATAATGTCTATTACTCGATTGAGCAATGTGGAGGTTGTGGAAGTTGAAATGAGCAAAGCGATCGTGACAATATACAAGTAGTGACATATCATTTGTCAAAAACGAAGTTTCGTTTTATGACAAACGATGTCGTAAAGTGAGAGCAGCGGCACAGAAGAGAACAACCGCTTGATGGCGTTGCATGACCACAAATGAAGGGAGCATGACTCAAGCCATCTCTTGACTGACCAGAGCTGCCATTTGAAAAGATAACTAAATTTTCCAATGACACGAACTTTCTTTTGACTTTGGAACAAAATGTGCCGTCGTCTTCGAAACCGTGGAATTTTAGAGCCCACCTATAAAAACTAATAGAATAATTATTTAAAAAACAGAATTTAACTCTGAGCTTCTTTACTTCGTGTTGGGGACAGCTTCAACAACTGTCACAGGGTAGACTTGATTGGTCGCTGTTATCTGTATTAGGGATAATGATTCTTGTTCTGAACTTGTTTAACTCCCGTTAAAACCAGCTCGATGAAAACCCTTATTAACATTTAATGTCTGGATCAGATTATTTTTTCAAGTATTTCTTCTTGCGATGGTTTATCCATGTGATTGATCGATCCGATGGCGAAGTCTCAAAGTCGTCTTTGTTCAATGACCAATTAGCTGTTACGCTCAAGGAATCTGTTCTGAATTGCAACTCAACACAGTGGATGAACTTTCCCCCCTTTTTTCTTGTCTTGAGTCGTTACCCAGCGGCCCGTCACGTTCGTTCAACGTGACGGGCCGCTGGGCTGCACGAACCCCCATCCCCAAGGTACGATCGTCTAACCGCGTCGGCGAACTTGAGCCCGCGTGTAACGTAATCCGGCTCAACATATTCTCATCTATATTTAAATAATTAGGCTAGACCGGGATCGGCGATCGCTTACTCCATTGGCTGCGGCGGGGCGTTTCGCCATGCAGTCACTGTGTGCGGCCACGATCATCGGATCTCCAGATTCTGGCGCCGACGTGGCGATGCTGCGAACCCGATTCTCTTGAGCATAGTTAAGTTGTCGCTGAACATGCTGCTCGCGAATTTGTATGCGCCAGAATTGGCGACCGTCGCGCTTAGCTGACCTTAGTTGGCAAGAATGATTTTTAATTTTTTAGCAGCAGTTAGTAGTAATTTTTTGATTTTTCTGTCAGCCTGGACAGATAATGTGCATGCTGAAATTAAAAAAATAATAATAATACTTAAGGTATTACAAATAAATAATATATACTAAGATGGTGGAGTTGCAGCACTACAATTTGAAAAAAATCTTCTCGAAGATAAATTAAAAAATGTTACAGGTATGTTAAATTTTACGTTTAAACTATCTTAGTTGCCGAGTTTCAAATTGTAGTCCTGCAATTCCACCATCTGAGTGAATACTACCATCGGCTCCTCTCTACTTTCTTTGAAATAATAATTCCATCTCGGAGTAGGCTTGTTCCAACTTGTTGTGAAGAGGAATAGTAGAAAAAGTTAGCCTACCTCAAACCTCAAGAACTCACTCATTCGAGGACGATGTCAGAAAAGTCATTTAAAATTGTTCATTTCGATTTGTGAGAAAGTCTCTCCTTTCATTGTTCTGACATTTAAAAAATCCGCTGAAACTGAAAATGAAAAGATTGAAAGGATTGAGGATTAAAAAATTTGTCCATATGAAAATTAGATTTAACCAACGCAATTTTTTATCTCATAAGCCACAAAAATTAACCAACGACTTAATGTCTATTTTACTCTCAAAGGACACAAACCTCCTTACGAGTAATTAATTAATTTATTTATTAATAATTAAATAATTTATTTAACCGCCACAGTATTTTTTTTTATTTTCAGTTATTATATAAGCATGGTCACAATAACGTTGGACATCGGCTTAACATCATTTTTCAATGAAATTCATTGACAATGTGTATCAGTGGAGATTCGAGAATTCTCTTGACGTTCTTAACGTTTAGGATCAAAATTAGTTACTAACAAAACTCCACTCAGCTAGTCACGAACATGGGCGATTTTCAAACCATCAAACACAGAGCCCTTAATTATCTGTTGACTCTCCGCGCCAGATGACATTGTTGGCGACCAAGTTCCGCAGTCCACGCTATACATTTCGGCGCCCGTACAAATTTTGGCCTGAAGTGTGATTGAACCCGGTCCCAGCCCAGTCTCGGTGCCACATTTCCAGTAACCTCGCTGGCCATGCATCGGGCGAATTACCGGGACCCGCCCCCATCTATGCGGAGGGGGCATCAATTATAGATTATTATCTGCTGTGGCCGGGCATTAGCGTACGTGTGTGTCGCTGCGAGTGGTCTCCCGGATGTTGTGGTCCAACATCATTAGCCAATTAGGAGTGACGGTTAATACAAGCGAGCGTGGCGTTCCATTAACTAGATGAATGTGCGTGTGTTGCACGTCCGCGGCTAGACCCTAACGTGGCGCGGATAATTTCGCTTTAACTGCGCATTACATCTGACCAATTTCGGTAAACGGGGAGCTATTTGAACGTGATGAATTATGAAATGCATATTCGCCCATATGTTTTGCCGACCTGATGAGGGCAGCGTGTATTGTATTTGCCAGCGACAGTTGCAATTGTCGATTCCCAGTCGTCCCATTTTGCCCAGTAGATGGCGCGCGAAACTGACGTCTTTAAAATTTCGGTCACCCAAGATAACTGAGAAGGTGTCTCCCTGAATTAATTCGCATCTGTCGATTCAAGTTTCATGACGTCATCAGGTCTGATGGTGAAGCAGCACTTTAAAATTCACAGATGATCGCCATCTTTATAGGGGTTGTGTCCGGGACAAACCGGACGAAAAAGACGAACGAGAGTTGGCGACAACTCTTCTAATATAATATTAGTAAACTATTATTTAAAATAAAAAAGTTAAACTAGAAAACCGTGGGAATTGACGCTACAGATAATCCTTGTTTAATTTTTTCATTTTAAATAATAGTTTACTAATATTACCGCCAACTCTCGTTCGTCTTTTTCGTCTGGTCTGTCCCGGACACAACCCCTATTATTCTATTCTATCTTTTATGATGGTTGACTGAGATCTTTTCGCTACTTGTGCCAATAAAATAAAATATTCATAATAAATTCATAATAAAATAGGGGTTGCCTCCGGGACAGCACCGGACGAAAATATACTTACTTGTGCCAATGCCTGTGGTGCCCTCAGATGGATTTAGAGTGAACCAAATAAATTGGGCTCGTTTTTCAATTGATTATGAAGTTGGTCTCCTCTGTAAATTCCGGGGTTAACTATTTTGTCAAGTTCATCCACTGTATCGACTATCTCTGGGAATATAATTTTGTCTAAGCAGAGAAGAAAATTAAAGCATTTGATCAGGTGACTACAAGATACCAATAATACATTGTGGGAAGACTCAGCCAGAGAGAAACTCCACCTGGTGTCGGCAATCTGAATTTTCAAGTTGGATCTAATCACAATCTCAAGTTCATTCGCAGTTAGGCCGTTGTATGGCTTCAGTGGGTTCATCGTGCTACGAAGTTTCTGATGGAACATTCTTAGAATAGGAAACACTATTTTGGTGGATGAGGAAAAAAAAACCTCCACCCTGTAAATTGGTACAGTCAAAAGTGGGTAATCCGGTCGGTCGGGGTTGCAGCCCCGGATTTAATTTAACCAGATTAGCCTTTTTTTGTTGTCCAATAACAAACAGGCAATCAGAGCAGCGGAAACTTGTTCCGACGCCTCTTCCACGAAAGAATCTTTTTGACGACTGCATCACCTTATTGTGTACCTAATGATGTCTGCACGCCCGACGAACACTCCTTTTCATTGTTGTTCTTTAATTTGAAAGAAAGTGCCACCGGCAATTGTTTTTTCTCTTTTACTTCTTCCTTTGTCTATCGTTACTGTGCTTGTGTTTTCCTTTTTTTGTGCTCTTTTTTTCGAAAATAAACACGGCCGTAACAAAAGTTGGTAGCTGTTTTATGGGTCGCTTTTATGCATAGTCTCTCCGATTGAAGATTTCCTGATTTTGTGGTGAAGAGACTGCATGCAGTGGATTCATTTAATCAAAACCTTCCAATTTGTTCTTTTGAAGCGGCGCTTTCAATTGGGGGCCCACGAAGTTCATCGTCTTATCGAAGGTAAATGGAATGTACATGTTCTGTACAGTTCTTACCATTTGGGCAAAATGAATAACTTGCCAAACCATAAAACCAAAAATTGTACGACGATCTTGTTTCAATGAACAGCTATGCAATGACTTTCCCATTCTACCATTTCATTTACTCTTTCTGTATTAGTTTTTTTATCACACATTGTCACTCTCTGGTTCCAATCTTTATCAGAGATTCACAATTTCGATCAGAGAGTAAACGATTTAAGGGTTCTACCATTTTTTATTCCTTGGTTTGTTTGAGGCCAAGACGAACCAAATACTTTTTTATGTTACTGTGTAATAATATTATAATCCTGGAGATTTGTCGTGTTTTTTAAATTATTTTTTTAAACTATTCGTCTCAGCGTTTACTTACGAACGACTTCACAAAATTGAATACAATTTGAGCTGTAGATAGTTCCGAAAATTTATAGTCGAGTGCAAGTTATTTTAGATCTTGATTTTGCGTATTTCTTAAGAAATCAGTCGTTGAAGTGTTAAGCATTGCTTCCCCGGAAAATTTAATTATGACGTCTCCACTTGACTAAAAATGGCGCTGAACATTCGAACAAACATTACGTGCTACCATTGATGCCAGCGACAAATAATTGTTATTAAATTAATATATCTGAAAACTACAGTTGCATTTCACTAAATAGGATGAAAATACATTTTTGTTATGAGAGAACGTTTGGAATAATTATTTTTTTAAATCACATATTGAGGCGATTTTGCCATGACATTAATTTGCCATATAAATTCGAAAACTACAGTTTTACAACGTATCTTACGATTCATACAGTAGTTTCTAGAGTATTAAAAAAAGTTTAGAAAATTCTTTCGGTGTCATGACTGAGACAGTCGAGCGATCGGGCTATTTTTCTAAGATCCAATTCAACTTTGTTAACGACTGGAAACCGTTTCTACCATTTTTAATTTCTTTGGTTCGTCTTAGCCCTAGACGAAGGAACGAATGAAAACTTTGTGACGTGCGACGAGGACGGTGGGATCGGGGGGGGGAGGATAGACGGAAGAAGCGCGAGTAAAACCCCGAGTAAATTATGAAATGCCAAATTGAAATTGGGCGGTGTGAGCTCGCTCGGATAAAAGAGTTTGATTGGGCTATGGTAGACGGTGGAAGGGGAGGGAGGATGGGAGAAGGGGGGTGGAGCTGGTTCGAGCTTATGGGGGTGATGGGGGGGGGAGGGGACCAACCCGCGAGGAGACGTGGAGTGCAACTGACAGGGAAATAGTCTCGGCGCACAATAAGCTGACAGGCCCCGCATGACGTCTCTAAATGGGAAATGAGTTTGCCATCCCGACCTTCTGTACCGAACGCGAAGTTTAATTTCTCTCTGGGTTGATCCTTAAGAAATTCTGACGTCTTTCTCTGGTTCTCGCTCTCGGTCTTACTCGGTGCCGCTCACCGCTCTCCTGGGCTCAGCCGAGAGGAAGGGAGCGATTTTCTAATCTGCTCCAGTCGTCTTCAGGAAGGGACAGTTTGTGATTCTGCCAAGTTCGCCTTTGCCTCCAAACGAATTCAAAATGGCGGCGAAATTATATTACGAATCTCGGTTAAGGCTGACGTCATTACCAATTTAGCATTTGCGCTTAAACGTGTCAGCTATATAAAATAGCGGTTCAAACTTCTACCAGACAATTGTTCCGGTTGACTAATCAACAAATGTGTCGTCGACAACTACAAAAGCTTGCATTAATCGAATTTCAATCGCATCAGTGTGCCTACAGAATTTTCCGATGCAGATATGCGAGTGAATTTAATAACGGACTTCGATTTTAGGTTGTACTGGAATAAGGGAATTCCTCAATGATGACACTTGTCCAGTTTGAATGCGGATAGCGCCTAGTCGATTAGTGCTAGCTTTTGTCGATCGTGACGCTCGTGGCGGTCATTTTGATATGGGAGATTTGAGACTGGAAGCTATAATGATTTTTTATGGAAATAAATTTAGAAATAAACATTCGTTGATGCTGCTATGGATTTCCAGCGCAACATTTCTTAGCGTGCTTTGCATTTACCAGGGCAGTTCCGGATCCGGTTCTGTGTGTTGCCCCCTAGGGCATCGAGATAACCTTTCCTGTAATAGTGGTGGAAGTGTTTATAAGCATTCCGCTAGGAGTGGCGCGGCGGTGGATTTATGGAACCGGAAATTGGTAGACAACCGAGGCTCGGATTTTTCCAATCTTCTATCGGCGGATGCTCGGTGCTTTTTTCTTCTTCTTCCTCCGGCGGCGGTTCAGCAACGCCCCCTGCGGATGCGTCGGAGCGGACGTCAAACGCGCCCGGGATCAGAATTCGAAAAGCACCGTCGAACTTATTTCCTTTGGCGAGTCTCCAGTTTTAATATATATTTTTTTCTTTTTAAAAAATAAAAAAAGAGAGTCTCCGATTCGCGCCCGAGTTGTTGACGCCGTGGCACTGCACGACTACGTGATTGAATTGGTCGATGCTGATTTAATTTATTTGGCGTTGGTCTAACTTTGCGCTTTTTCTTCTTCTTGTTAACCCCCTCGTTTCTCCCACACCTCTTGTCAGCACCGACCGACCACCCCAACTAACCTTCTCACAGTTCGACTATTCAAAATAACAGATCCGGATGTTTGCGTGACCCGAATTTTGTGGCCTGAATTTTGATTCATATTTCTACTGTAACTGTATGTACAGCAAACACACCATTTGAAGTCTCCCACTGTAAACGCGTATGATTTTAAGCGATTTTGAAAAAGAAATTGTGCCACTCCATTAATCATGCTCCTAGCGAGATCCAAAACAATTGAGAAATTAAATCCTTTGCATTTCCGTTTGAGACATTTTCGTTCTTACGGTTGTGATTTACAAGAAACTAAGGGACCGGAACCGGACAGGAAACAGACTGGACCCTTTAATTGTGATAATACGACTAATACATACATGTCTTAATTACATGTATTTAAAATGTGTTCGCCACTAGTGTTAGTCTTCATTTCGGTGCTATCCGTGTATTATTATGATAAAATCAATTTCCCTTAGTTTCTTGTAAATCACAACCTTAAGAACGAAAATATCTCAAACGGAAATGCAAAGGATTTAATTTCTCAATTTTTCTGGATCTCGCTAGGAGAATGACTAATGGAGTGGCACATACAGGTTGTGCTGTATAATACATTTTAATTGACTATTGTAAAATAATATGAAGTTAAGTAATTGCTAGGATTCGAACACTAAGATAATTGACTAACGTGATCTATTTTTGAAATAAATTCATCGTAGCTAATCGACGGATATCTGTTAATTCATCTAATCAATAATTCTTCCGGGCTCGTCATTTTGTTCCTCTTCCGTCCAGAGCTGCTTCAGAGCAACCAGTTACATCGACTAAAACTTACAGAAGTCTCAATAAAAAATCGTCTTATTATTTTAGATACATACTAATAATTCCCAAATTAATTGAAAGCGCGCTGCAGCCCACAAACCTTAGTTTGTCATAATGCCTCCAATCCTGAGGAGTTGATCAAAAATTCTAAAGCGTTGTTGCTGCGACATATATTATATAAAATGAAATGAAAACCAGACACTTTCGTGCCCCAAAATCCGGCACCCACTTCTCAATCTCTCTCTCTTCGTGTATGACGTTGTGATTGCCTGGTAGCATACGCCGTGTTGTCACTTCATAAATCAACTAAATCCCCCACATAGTCCACTTTCAATTTCTCTTCTCGTCGGCACCCCGCCCCAATGAATGCTTACTCGTCATGCCAACACCGCCAACCCCAAAACTCCCCTTTATTTCTCGACCCCCAACTTCACTACCACCCCTTGAACCATCGCCACCAATTTCCAATTCGGAGTTCTCCACTTTTCGGACCGAAAAGGCGAAACCAATTTGTACTCACTGCTGCTGCTGCTGTCCTCGTCACTTTCCTATTTGAGCTGGTTTCACGTCGGACATGCAATTCCATCTGTCCAGGCCTCTTGGTGCGTAAAGAAATTCCGATTGGATATGCAGCTGATCTCAAGATTGCCTGACCACCATTCTCCTATACCGTAAACCCCCAAAGCTCCACCACATTTGAGTATTATATGCTTAACATCAATTATAATGCAAACTTCAAAAGTATATATGCATCACTAAAATTGCTTGTTGATATCAGACCTATCCTGATTTCTGACTCACACTTTTAAAAACATTTAACAACTAAAATTGCAGCGGTTACAATTGGCAACCAAACCCTAAAAGTTTTATTCTTAATATCCATACGAATCGTCGTAGCCCAGTTGGTTTAGTGACTGACTGTGGTTCGGCGATCTTGGGTTCGATTCCCGGCGCGGCTCTCGAAAATTTCAATTCACGGGGTAATGGTCGTTCCACTCGCATAGTGTCTAAGCACCATGAGGGTACGTAACGCAGGTAGTAAAGTTGATTACAGTTGATTGAGGAAAAAAATATATTGCCGTTAGAATCACCTTTAATAAACTATAGCGAATTGACTAATGTTTCTCTGGACAACCAACCACCTACACGCTGAATAAAATACGAAAAATTTAAGAAAAGACGATTATTAATATGAAATGACGAAATACAAATATTAAATGAAATAAATTTTGTTTTATTAAATGTTTTTCGAGGCTACAAACTGATAAATCGACATGTCATCGTATATATAGATATTTTGGAGATAGTCCAGTGTTTATCAAAATTGATCTCGACGAGTCACATTGGAGAAAAGTTCATGTATACCGGACCAGAGAAATCTTAGATTAGGATGAGTCGACTATACCGTTCTATATCCATGAACCTGTTCACTGCATGGCAATGCGAGACGATCCGACCGGAACCAATACAAAGGCCGAGCGGAACTCTATCTTTGAACTCTCCGCCAATACCTGAGGGAGGGGGGACGAGTGCGCCATAGTACGG
>JAQGBY010005917.1:0-13886 GCA_034698785.1 Mycogona germanica | reverse complement strand
AGTGAATAAAAAAAAAAAAAAAAAAAAAAATTCATCATTTAATATATATATATCATCCAGACATCCTAACTAAAACTTAGTCGAAATGTTTGCGAATCACTGGCAAGCCGTCTTCTGTTTCCGTTCATTCGTCCGTGTCATGGCCAGAATATCCATTTAATTTATTTTTCTTACCGACACGCTATCTTCTAAAAACTAGTCCCCCGACCAACAGAAATAAATAATGCCGAAAAACGTATTCTTATCTATTATGCAAATTGCAAATCCAAAAGCATCGGCTCCTGTTTCAAGCACACCTTTGGGGAGCCTATGGCGGCCTATGGAGAGTGCTTCTGAACAGCAAGCCGGGTCGTAACTTGAAGAAAAGAGAGAGCGAACCTATTTAGCAAACGTGCATATAATGTATACGGTATATGTTATATCCAGTGCGGGCTAATTTACGACGTTCTCAAGCGTCTATACTGGCAAAGCTCATAACTATAACTACGCTCGTATAAATAGCCACTCCTCTATAGTAAATGTCACAAAAATATGTTTTACATTGTTCGTAAAATAGATCTGTGCAAGTTGATTGTGATGAGTCCCAGTTCATAAACAATTCAATGTTGTGTTTCGTCCAAGTTTCCAAGAGAAATAAGCGCTCAACTAAAGCGGCGGCGTATATAAGATATTACGTTGTTTTCTTTCGCCTCGCCATTTTAAACTGGTTGCATTTTGACGATCGAAAGAGTAGCTACTATATATATATATATACTCTTATAGCGGGCTCATTTTCATTAGAATTTTTGAAAGTTCTTCCAGATCGTGGGCGTCAGCATTTCCAGATTCGTCACCCACACCACTCCAAATAGAGAAACGCCCCTCCAAGCTCGAAGATCTTCAAAATCTCCTAATGACTGAGAACGTGGCATTCGACTGCCGGGCTTTTATCAGATGCCGCGTTCGGTCATTGGCCGCTGCCTGGTTAAACCCCTCAAAGTCATTTCACACCAGGAATCTGCTGATATCTTTGCATTGTGTTTACGCCGAGGCCAATGGAATTTTTACAACATTATTGTTTAGAAAAATTTAATTTCGGTTTCTAGTTGAAGTTTTTTGACAACATGTTTAGGGCACTTCAGAAACTCTAACTATTTTTAGTGACTTGACCAGATTATGGACAAATCAAGTTGATGAAGATCAACGGAATTGCCCCAGATTGGCCACATTCCACGTCAATTGCACTTTGATTGGATAACTCAATAGTGACCATTTATTCGTTAGCATAATTTTGGTATATTGTTTGTATTTATTTAATTGACCCGTAATTTGATCAACCCCCAAGAAGCAGGTCCGACCGGCCAGCGACCCGATTTCACTTCAGAAGGACCGGTGAGGACAATTAGGGGTTGGAAGCAGGGGGTGGGGCAGAGATGACGGGCGACAGTAGTTGACATTAACCCTCGTAAAATAAAGTCGTTAATCTCAGCGGGCAAATAAAAAATAGAGACGTACAATCACCAATAAAAAGTTGAACCTTCAAATATAATGTACGGATGGGCGTTAATACTCGTCTGCCGAAAGCCATCACGGCTCCTTTATTACGTGAAGAATCTGGCGAAAGAATGCGCAGGACGCAGCCAACCATACTTTCCACATGTCATAATTTTACTTCGAAAATGTTTGATGGAATTGCAACCCCTTGCGGAGAATTGCTAATACAGTTCTCGCATATACGAACATTAAATTATATTTATTAAAGAGTACATCCAGGAAACAGGAATAAACATAAACTCGTTAGTAAAATGTAAACTGACCACGTACGAAGGGCTCAAAGTGCATGTTGATTGTTCATATTCGTGGAATAATTAATCATATGCAATGCAAAGAGGAGCCGCTCTAATTCGCAGAAATTCTAATAATCCAAAGACGTTAGCCTAGAATAAGAAAAATGACGTCGTTTATTCGTGATAGCGATAACAGTAAATTTTCATTTGGACACTCATGAAATTATTTGCCTACGAAGAAAATGAAAAATAAAATATTGAAATTGTTATTACCACATAATTTACTTCCACCTTCCAAAAAACCTACTTAATCTGGTAACTTTTTTCCGCACATGTCAAAAACAGTTTATTGGCGTTGTGTGAGGTAGGCAAAAACAGATGCAGTACTTGCGACACTGTGGAAATCCCAGTGGGTGGCGGAAATTGCGCTCCCGTTCCCGGGACCTCATAATTGGCTGTCGCCGTCAGAAAAAATATAATTAAGCGGTTCGCATTGAAACAATCAGAGAGGCTGGCAATAATAATTAACGAGCGGATCGAACGGACAATGGCGGATGGAATGACAACGCCGCCGCTTCTCACAAATACGGGGCAGGTACACATTTATTAAAGAAGTGGGTGTCCTGCGAACAAGCCACGACCTTTGAAACCACCTTGTTAACAACGCGCATTCACCTGCCAACGTCAGCGGGGTCGGATTACCAACTGCAAAATGATGCAATTGCTTTGGGGCCCAAATATTAAGGGAGCTCGAAATCAATTTATAAAAGTAAATAACTGTTAAATTGAAACATATTTCGCTCTCTCAAACGGATTAATCACAGTCGAATTCAAAATATATGATCGAGTCTTGACAACTCGGACGTCGTCGTTCCCCCAGTCGACTTTTTGAGTTTTTCCTTTTTTTGTTTTAATACTATCCGACGACATTTATATTTTTACATTCATAGTTGTACGTCACACAATTTTTTTAAGACGATGCTTGTAAGTTTTTGTGGTAGGGATTGCATCAATATCTTTTTATTTTGATTTCAAAATGTTAACAAACCTAGATTTTAAAACTGAAACAAAGAACCTTTGTTGTTCTCGTGACCAACTATTGTATTCAATACTACAGAGTATTTATGATTTTTTAAGCGTGGAAGGAGAAATGTTAAATTTCAATGCGAAATTGAAAAAAATTAACCTTTATCCGGCCTTGGACGTACGGAATGTTAAGGACCTTGTTATGCAAAAAATGTCGATCAACACGATTCACGATTTCCGAGAAGATGACTGCCAGCAATTAAAGTATAGAGGCGGCTGTCTTTTATTTTACGACATTTCCACAGAAAAAATTGTCACGCTCATATAATGTTGTCATTATATGAGCGGCCATTGCTGTCGGCCATTGCAGGACTAGACTGGTGATATCACTAATGTACAGTATGTATGTACATATGCTTCAATATGGCCAACCAATTTTTGAGTGTGTCTTTGTTCACACATGATTACGCAACGCGGAAATTAATAAATGCATTTCCAATTGGCGCTTTGTTTGAATAGCTTCAATTAATTTTGAAAAGGAAATAAAACATACACGGTGTACAAGGATTAGGTACTATTAAAAGTAAGTAGAAACAATCACTGTACATTTTTATAAAATGTAGAATATTCGTTCCAGAATAGTGCTGAATCAAAGACGTGACAAGTAGTCAACCTTAGGTAGAACCTTTACATCATATTTGATAATTGATAATAGAGAATACAGTTTCGAAGTTGCTGGGACATGTACGCTGAATAACACGGCTAATGCTCTGCTGACGACCTGATGGCTGACGACCTGAAATATGATTCTTCGACACGGTTAAACGATAACAATAGCAAAGTACTTCCGCTACGCATTGTGTGTGCAGATTGAAAAATAGTTTCATTTTAAAATGACATGGCATGCAGAGAATAACGACCAAAAAGAACATTCCATAAGTAAATAACAAAAATAAAATACAGCTGTATTTCCGTAAAATTACAATTCCACCTACACTATTTAACCCCAAGCAGCACCGGGACAGATGTGCTATGGCGAGAGTTAAACACCAAAAAGAAAGATTGAGTTGTCCCATTTTATGATTTTTACAGACCCTGCATGTAATGTAACTCTTTAGCTATTTTGGTGTGACCCCTTTCCCTACTCCAAGTGGAAGCCGAATATTTCTAAGATATATTAAGTCTCCCTTCGAAATACGTACAACATCAATTCTCCTGTTTGCAAAACAGAGATTTTCAAAATGTTGCAATATGTTGCACGACTATTAGCACGACTTAAAATATCATTTCACAAATATGATAGTAATGATAAAAATCATAAAGGTTTTGAATTCAACAAAGTATACATCATCAACAGAACGCAAAGGAGACTTACTTTTAAAATTAGATAGCACATGTGGAGCGAGCGACCACAGTGAGTTTTTTTTATTGCGCATATATCCCCATTTGCAGAAAGCGACTTTCAAAACAACTTGGCACATTGTTTAGTGGCGTGTAAATTGACTCCGGTGTTGCCAGGCCCCACACACGCAAACTCTCGAAGTGTTAGATTTTTTTTTCGCCTGCACAGTACCAAAATTCGTGAAAAAGTAGTGGAGAAAGTAGAGGCGCCAAGAGTTGTGGCGGTGGTGGGGTGAGACACTCAAGGATGTGATCACCAACTTCACCGACTCTGTTTCAAACCAGATCAGAGCTAAACTTAACCCGGGATAAGTGGGTGGAGAGGCCAAAAAATTGGGGGCAACGCTGCGATAAAGAAACCGTATAGTTGCGAACTTGCAAGCGAAGAAGGACAAGTGAAAGCAGGAACTTGTAGATCTCTAATTTAGATAGTTTAGTTGTTACGCCTGCTTTGCTGTTTTTACTGTTTGGAATCGGAACTCGAAGCTTCATACGTCGAAAAACAAATTCTCAGACTGTCTGACGACAGCAACAATCAAATCGAAAGACACGCAACATAAATGCTGTACATGTACTGAATGTCGAATGTTAGTCTTATCTTAACCGGAAATAATGATTAAACCACCTGGAATACTGAAGAACACCTTTGGATCTGTCAATATATATTTTTTTAAATTCAATGTAGTGTAAATATCACTACAGGATTTTTCTGTACCCTTCATGGTGCTTAGACACTATGACGAGGAGCACATTTTCAACAGTACCCCGGGATCGACTAATCGAGAGCCCGCTCCGGGAATCGAACCTGGAACCATCGAACCACAGTACAATACCGACTCAATATAATCGAATAAAAAAACGACAGAAGAGATAAAATGTCAGATTCCCAATACTGAATGAAATTTAGTGTGAGTGGAAAAATAGAGATCCGATAATAACGTTAACCAGATCAAATAATGGAATGATTACACAACCAATAATAGAGAAAATACCTGGACAATGAGCATGACATTGCGACTTTCTATTTTGAACATTGACCGTTAACATTAGACTGCCTTTTACGACATATAGACGCAGAAAAGTTACGATATGGTAGTGAGAATATTTATTAAAAACAAACTGGGGCAAACTGAATTCAAAGACCTCATAGGACGTCTACTGAAAATCACTTTGGCATTCGAAAAACAAAACTTATTTGGAGAAAGAATCACGTTGCAGTAAAAGTCCGCGATTTACTCCACGTTTTAAATTACAATCCAGACTAGATTGATTGTCAGCAATTTGTTAACCGACGTCAACTGCACTCGATCTGGTCATTCGATTCAGATTTGCGGCTTCACGAGAGAAAACGTTGTCGAGATCAAGAGTGCATCATTTGGTGCAACAACCACACCGCTTGTGGACAAAAAGCTCTTTGTTGACAAAAGACACACACACACAAGGAAGGCAAAAGAATCCTCTGGCTCTCGTCGGTGGTCGGTGCCGACACTGCGGGGGGCGCTGACAGAAACTCGAGCACGTGCTAGGGTCGACAGTCACACCAGGACAGCAACATCAAAAGTTTCCTGACCACAGCAACGAAAGCACCACGGATTGCGTGGCTGTCGCTTAATCACGTCGAACGACAGAAGCGCAACACATGTTGCTTCACGGATAGGATGTCACTAACTCAACAGCTAAATAGTAACGCTCATGCTGGAAGCAAAAATGAAAAAATGCCACAGTTTCGTGACTTTCGTTTTAATCTCATAATGTTAAATACGAATATGATATCGTCTTTCTTTGTATTGATTTAGACATTGAAATAATTAAGAAAGAAAACAATCTAATTTTCAAACATCTAGGAATGATAAAAGCGCAACAATGCTGTCCCCTTATAATTAGGCAATCACTGCATTCATGGCAGCAAGCACTGTTGAACATCAATTCAGGGTAAACCTAGCTTTCAAGGAAAATCTCATTTCGACTGGTCGAATGGAAAAATGGAAAATTTAAAATAGTGTTCGGGTCAGCGCCGAAAAATGTTGTCGTGAATGGTTGTTCGTGGTCGAAAATAACACCGGATATGTCGGAATAAGACTCATTCATTTATATTTCAAGTGTTTACCTAACGTCATCCAACTTGTTACAGTTTCTCGTCACTCCCCGCTGACGGCGTAGGATTCATCAAGGGTGAGCATGGCTAGAAATGAATAATGAATGATGGTGTTAAACGCTTTCACCATCGATCGGAATATTTCATCTGACATGGACAACTTCAGCTACGCGAATTTCTAACATGTGTTCGCCTCGATTGAAGTGAAGCAGATCTAATCTGACACGAGGAGTCTGAAAAGATAATATTGCAATGATGACAGGGAAGTCGGAAACTCTGATCTGTATGAACCCATTTGGATACTTGGAGTCATTGCTTACACTAAAACAAATGGTATTTCAACCAGCTTACCGCAAAAGGACACACAGTATGTGTATTTTGATTTACGAGGCCCTATCAAAACGCTGCTGGCAGTTCATCGTACTATTAATATGACCACTTGCCTTCAGAGCAAAAAAAAATGGAATTGTGTAACTTGCATTTGCCATGTCACATATACAGTGTGAATGGAGATAGTTAACTTAAACTACAAATTGGAAGTCACAATACATAAAAGTACTTCACAGATCTTCGACGACTGAAACAGCAGAACAATTATTTTCCTGAAAGGTTTGGACAAATTGATGATTCATTTTTATTAACATAACTATGACTTTAATTAAATTTGAAAACTTATAAAATATCTTAACTCCTTTATTAGCAATAAGGCACTGCCTTAGCATACACAGTAAGCGCGTCACAGTCCTTTGACTGACCATCACCTGACACGTAATAACACATCATATATATATACAATACAATACCTATATATAGGCATCTGTAACCATAAAATAGTTTCGCTTCGTGAGGGCGGTGAAGGTGGATTGAGACGGGAGCTGATCTTCCTCATTGGGGGTGGCAGTAGAGAGCACGACCGGACCAAAGTCGTTGCATGGCGAGAAATGTTTATTACACTGGGCCTGAGTGAATAAAAACTCAGAAATAGTGGAAGCCGGGTAATTATGACGGGACGTGAGGGAAAGACGAGATCTGACAATAACCCCCTGACAAATGCCTTCTCCGCACCCTCCCCCCCCGTATATATGCTTCAGCCACTCCCCCCCCCTTTATCCTTATATATATACGTGGAATTGCATTCGTACACGTGGTGAGCTGAGCAATTGCCGTCCTCATCAAAACGGAACAATTTCAGGATATGTTGCGGCATCCGATGACCGGTGGAATTTCTCCTCGCATGATGAGAGCGAGCGAGTAAGCGCGCCAAGAATAATTTTATGACCAGGAAGATGCTCTCCTCCATATATGGAAACTTGACCCTCACCAGCTACTGGTCCACATCTCCAGACACATATACTCCCAACTCCACGCCTTAATCACGGTCGACGTAAAAGTTGAAAGTGAACATTTTCGGCCAACCGATGGCGAACCCCGATTAACACTGTGTTGGAGAACGGATATGGACTGGGGGTGAATTCACAAATGAGCGTAAGTGTAATTCTGGTAGCAAATGTAGGACAGCGTTATGAATTGAGTGTTTATTCATAGCTACAACTAAATGCATCTAGGTCTAGGGATCCTTTGCTACATGACTATTCTCTTTCTGGGGCGCCACTCAAGGATGTCTAGCAGTACAAACATCTGAGTCTGCATATATGACCACGCTATTATCTTGGAAATCTCAAATTCAAAAGATGACTGGCACAGCAACTGCTAGGCTTAGATCCACCCAGAACGTGTTACAGGGAAGCCCAAGTAAAGTTAAGTCAGTGACCTACTTTTCCTTGATCAGACCCTTGCTTGAACACTGCAGTTCAATTTGGGATCTTCACCATGTGGGGCTTGTAGGAGACAGTGTGAATGAACAGTGTCACAGACATGCTGTCAATATTGGGATGGGGGTCGTTGGAAGATCGGAGAAAAGAGATTAGTTTTGGGTTGTTGGTCAGAATTCTGAAGGGAGATTGTAATGTTGATATCGGAGAAATTATGCGTCCAGCTCCTATATGGTGAAGAAGAAGGGGCCACACTGGAATGGTTATTGAACCACAATGTGTACTCTGTAAATCTGATTCTTATTTTAACTCCACTTCCCCAAAGTATGTAGACCGTGGAATGGTCAGACAGTCTCAAATCCTGATCCTGTTAAAATAGGATAATCCATCTATGCTCCAGACTGGTCCTTCGACTCCCCGCCATAGGTTTTTTGAGGCTGCTTGCATGACATATTGAAATCGAAATTGTAGGAGCCGAATTTAGCTTCTGCGAGCATATTTTTTGCTCTGGTATATTTGTTACCACTTGAAATGATGATCCCAATAAGTAATACAGTCAGCATTTTGACCAAATGCATCTTTCCCTACGCAGGTACGGGTAGTCCGATTACCTAACCTACAGCAAAACTGTGGCCACTCACTGACCAGCTTATACAAGTGCACAACATAACATCCACCCAACCCCCATCGCGCCCAAGACGTTGTATATTGGCGACCAGTTTGGCCAGTGACGTGCGCTCTACTTGTGTACGTAGTTAATGAACGGTTGTTATTCCTGATCTGCTCGCGCGGCCAGAGGTGTCCCATATATTCCCCATTGGCAAAATCGATTATTCGATAAACTGCCAATTAGTCGCCGCCACGAGCATTAGATCGAAAAGCGTGCCAAAGTCACGCCATGTGCCAAAAATACCTCCCCTCCCCCATTTGCAGACACAATCAAACGCCTAAGATATTCGTTTCTACCGAGCTGTTAAAGGTTATATATTCAGGGCAAATCGTTTGGCCGGTGTTTATTGATCCTCGTGAGACCTTCAACTACAGTGTAATCTGAAAACATTTCCAGGTTTGGGTTTGGGAAAATCTAGAGAAAATTCCAATTCAACAAGATGCATTATCGCTAATGCATTCATCTTGTTGATTCTTGCACATTCACTGACCTCAAAAAAGATTTCTGATGTCATTGACGTAAAAAGAAAATTTGCACTGCAATTATTAAGGTCGAATTTCAACAATTTCTGAGCAATTTTTGGGATTTCGTTTTAACAGAATGTAAACAAACGATCTTTTCGCATATGGCTTCAAGGAAATTGCATTTTGTTTGGATCCAACACGGACATACTATGAAAGATTTTGTAGCAAACGTTGGATATTTTGAACGTTTTTGTTGGATCAAAACAAAATGACATTTTCATGGTGCTGAACATGTCATGATCAATAACGTTTTTTCAAGCACTTTAGAAGCGCTTGAAAAAAATGCGGAATAAAATTTTACCGGTTCATATTTCGTTTATAGCGACAAGTCTCAGGATGAGAAATGGATAAGAAGGGGTTTGATGGGTTGGGGGGAACGACATCACAAGCAATAGTGCCGCTGCACACACACACGGTCAAGTTATAATCATGTGTCCCAGGGCAAATTATCTTGATGCCGTCACTCGTTATTCGCACGCGCGCGTCTATAGGTTGGTCCGTTCCGCTTCTGTACAGGATCTCGATTCCCCCAACCTAGGATATTGGGGGCTACCTTGGAGCGCAAAGTTGCAATCAATTTAATATAACGATGTGGCTTAGTTGTGGGAGGGGGGGGGGGAAGCGGATGTTAAGGGCTTAGACGTGGTCATACTGGGGGGGGGGGGGGGTTGAGGAGAAGATGAAAGGGGGGGTTGGAGGTGTGGTGAAGGTGGAGGGTGAGGGGGTCGAGAGTATATATCCTAGAACATGTACTGACCAAACGCCAGTAAACTTTTACGGCCAGCGACCAATATATTAGCGCCGATGCAATATCGTGCCGTGGCAATTCGATCCCGCGCACGCCGGGAGGTAAGATGTGACGTCACGCACCTTACATTATGTCACGCGTCAAGCGCCTGTATGCTCATGTATCCGAACAATGAAATCGCGATTTTGAAACGAAACACTATCAAAAATAATTTTCAAACATCTACAATTAAAGAAGAGAGTATCGAAATTAGGTCAGGAAACGAAAACATGATTGAGGAATAAATAATTTGAGCACCGGATTGCTGGAAATTAGACGTGCAATCAACTGGTGAACAGACAATTTGCTCATCGTATCGACCGGTGTCGAGCACAATATTCGTGGCTTTGATTCTCGAGGAGCCGGTTCATGTGTCTGAACCAACGTGCCCACCAAAACTCATTTATAATAAAACTGCATCAATAGCCTGTAGATGTTACGGCATTAGAGTGAGCCACAGAATATAACAACTTTGACACTCTGCGCTTCCTCGTAATAAAGTATAACACCGATACAAATAGCCTACCGTTTCCTCGTATAATATGAACGCTTTCCCAAGATACCTAGGATGCACCCTGGTACGCACCTATTGACGCATCGCATTATCATGTGATGGCGTTGCTTCTTATCTATCACTTCCCAAAAGTGTAATGAAGTTGTTTAAGAAAAACTTTACATTTAAAAAATTTTGTAACGCATTCTATTGTCATTATTTTTAAACTCTCACGAGTTTCATCAATGGGGCACACTACTGGTGCTGTTATATTAGCACTATAGCTAACACTTCCTCTATGCGGCCCAACGAGCACTACTGCGAACAGCCAATAAATACAGAGACACGTCGCGAAAAGGTGTGGTGGTGTCACTGACATCAGGGCTAAAGATAGCGAAATATAATAAATAATGATGAGCGATGGTGACTAAATGGCAGTCACACAGAACGTCTCCTGTTGTCGGCTAATTGGAGGGGTAGCAGTGGCAACCCTGGCAGTTTCCCAACTTTTCCCCTCAAAGACAGCAAATCTCGTTGAGTCGTATTATAGAAGTCGAACCCCTTTTCCAAAGTGTCATGTGCGGTGGGTTTTGCGGGTTTGCCCTCTGATCGCTATGGAGCACATTTATGTTCCAGAAGTCCATTCATTATCGATTTATCGTCTGTCCCAGTAAGAGGACAAATATGAAAATCTGCCAGGAGTTATTCAATGCCTCTTTGAATAGCCAGGAATGTCTTTAAGAAAGCAAACAACGAAGGAAAAAGATTCGTCAACAAGAACTGGGAATATCCGACTATTTACCATTCTTCTTCAAAACGCAAATGAATAGGCGTTGATGTCGTCATGTCGGACAACGAGTGGTGTTAGTTAGATCCCGGTCCTTAGTGTCGGTCCACTATACGTAACATTTTGCCGCATCTGCCATTAGCTAATTCAAAGTGTTTCTAAACGGTTGAACGCGGATGAGAAGAGGTGGTGTGGATCGGATATTAGCTTGGGCTGATTCGAGCTATTTTTCGACGATTACACGCCACAGTTGGTCCGACGTCGCCTTATGTTTTACACACGTACATGTACTTACTGTATATGTACAGTAGTTTAAAGACCTCCTTCGCCATTCTTTTCAAATTTTTTGTTGGTTTAACGTTGGGTGGCGTGTGGTTTCGTGGTGTGTTTGGCGCGTTCAAGTTACGCTCGTTCTTTTTGTTCTCAATTTTTTTTCGGAGGTCTAAGAACTGCCTAATGTCATGTGGGATGGACCATGGCGCATGTGCCGCTTTGCATGACTATTCTTGCTTCTCCCACAACAGATTTTCTGCAGCTATTCTATTACATCTTCATATAATCTCTATGTTGTACTTGTGGTTTTGTTAATGTACTTATTTCACCGGGCTGTACTTGTTACAAATTTTAAATGCTTTAAGATAGTTTAAACTGTATCTTGTTTTTTGTCTTGTTAATTTTGCTGTGGTGGCTTAATGTACATTCCTATTTTTCGATGTTGAGAATGTACATTTATTTTAATGTCAGAAGGTGGACGGATACCATTCCAGTGTTCTTGATATATTAAAGTTACTTGGCGCTCATCGGATATGCAGTAGCATAGATTTTCAGACACAACTAATCAGTACTTGTTGAATATGAGACCTGCTTTCAAGACAACTGCTTCCCTCATTTACAATATGATGTATGCGAATAGCGCGAACCATTTAAATCTTAAATGCACTTGTAAACTACAATGGCTATTCACCTTTCACTTTGCCATCCCATTCCAATTTTTTCCTCCGCCAGTCGACAGTTTAGGCGTATGTATGTAATATATGGTCCATTGCCGAACAGATTGATGGGTAGCCCTTAGCACGATCGGTGATCCGAAAAATACCAGTAAAAAAAGCTGTTCAACAGATAATGTGCTCACATCGAAAACCGGGCAGTCGAATTTCAGAGGAAACAAATTTTTTCCAACAACCAACCAACTGACTTGGCCACTTCCACCCACATAAAACAAATACTTTCTAAGAAAATGTCGTCTCAATTTCAACTAGCCTGAAGCAATAGTTTTCAGTTCTGTACTTAAAATTTGTGAATATTGAATCAAAATTCTAGGAAATTCCAGCACCTAGAATGTACTTTCCGGTTTCACTTGAAAGGAATGGAGCCGATGTATAACAATCAGACACGGCAACAAGTATATCACTTAAACCGGTTTAAACGTCTGGAGGTTCAGTCGTCCCTGACTACGGTTCGAATGGTTGTGGGGCCTTAACAGGATCGTCCATTGGATATACAGACCGTATCACAAAACGGATGAATGTGGCATCGGGCTTTGTGGCGCAGATGCTGGTAAACCTCACAAAAGTTAATTGACATCGCCTCAGACCTGGATTCCTCAACAAACTTGGTTCACGAGATCCCCCATGCCCAGTTATGATAGGGGTCTCAAACCACTCGGCCAACATATCCTTCTATTAAAATGAAATGCACCAACGACAATAACGAAATCCTTCTGTGTATTATCTCAGACCACGAATTTATTACTCCTATGTTCCTGTGGCCAGTCTCAAAATATCCCTCGGCATTATGCATTCGAGTCGGTCGCTCAGCTCGATAAAATAATCCAGCAGAGTAAACCTTGCGTAACAATCGCTATATTTGTCATCTGCCGAGACCGTCTGTCATACGAGACTGAATTTAAAAATAAAAACAGGCTGAAGGCTACAGAAAAAAATGTGTAAGCCAGTCCACATGTGAGACTGTCATATATGTAAGAGCTGCGGCGGCGTACAGGGGCAAATAAAAGTTGAGCGGACTCACAAGACATTCGTAATAAGTCCATGCGGGTCGTGAGAGAGATTAGGACAGCCGGACTACGTTTGTACAAATTGCCGCTAACGAAGGGATTAGAATCAGGAGCCTGGAATTCCACTCAGCCCGAAAAAAGTCGGCGGGCGCAATCAGAGCTGCTGCCGTCTGCTGTCTTGCGAAGGAATTAATGAGCGGAAGAAACGTGAACGACAGCGCTCTCTGCTGCCAGACTGTCACAACCTCCCTTCCCGGCAAGATGGAGTCAGACATCACTGCCGGAGGCTAGAGGCGAGCTATGTATGCTCTATGATCGCAATAACAATATTTCCTGTGGCCAGTCTCAAAATATCCCTCGGCATTATTCATCCAGTCAGTTACAAAATCAGATAAAATGATGACTACTCAGCAATTACAATTACAATATTTACTCACAAGCAGTCTCGGATGGGGCCTATGGCTGGGGTCAAATGACCAATTAAGGACAAAGGTGTGGTTGTCCTATCCTAACAGGCTCTTGACTTGAGACTCATTTAGGCTATTCCACTG
>JAQGBY010005916.1:0-13886 GCA_034698785.1 Mycogona germanica | reverse complement strand
TGTGTGCACGAAGTAGTGTGACCGAGCCATTTAACTGGAAGCCACAGCAAGGCGTGGCCCGGGTCAGCTAGTAATAATATAAAATACGATATTTGGAATGCCAACAGTCTGACGTAAAAGCATAGCCAATAAAACGTAAGTTGTGCAAACATGTCCGACGGTTTCTGTCAATACGCATGGAAATATATACGACTGATGGTTCCAATAACAAATACGATCGTACCCAATTTAAGTAAATGTAGGGACATGGATCCATCGAGAACTTATCTTAGACTGATGTCCAGCTAAAAGAAATTGATAAATAAATTATAATTTCATGGAATCTTATATTATAAAACAGAGATTTTGATTTTCCTGTCCGGAGACTAAAACTCTCGAACGGCTCAATGAAATCGCATAAAATTTTACATACCCTTAGTAGACCAAATTTTGGATAATCTCCCTTCGCTTCAAACTTAAAAATGGCGTCTCCACATCAAAACATGGCGTCGTCGATTTCACGAGACAACCAAGTAAACCAGATAACAGTTCCAACCAAGCAAACCAGATAACAGTTTCAACCAAGCACACCATATCACATATTACCGGAATAATATTTTCAATATAAAAATAAAATAAAATAACAATATTAACAACCATAAAATAATCAAATAGATATTTTAAAATTATAATTTTTCAATTTAACATATCAATTGTAAACGATTAAAATTCAAAATTTTTAAAAATAAAATAAAATGTTGAGGCACCACTGCATGACGTTTTTCATGCACGTGAAAATTCGAATTTTTCAAAATGTCAAAAATGTAATCGAAAATCGGAACGGTAATTTTCTTGTCGCGTTTAATAGTCAAATAACAATCAAATACACACGCACGAAAATAAATATTAATAGTACGAGTCCAACTCGAAATCGATTTTTAAAATACTGTTCAACAAAAATAGACATAGAATGGAGAAGCTCATACTGTAGACGTCTCAAGTTTATGCAAAGCGTTAAAAAAATCCCATGGATCGAACCAGCCAATGCAATTGTTCAGGCAGCAACATCAACTTGTTTTCAACTTTTTGAAAGCTTTGCTTTCGAAAGCTCGAGTGGTCTGGCAATGTTCGCATTTTTTGTCTGTGAACTTCTTTGGAGGAATGTTGTAGTCTGATATGTATTAAAGAGACCTGGAACGGTAACAATACAATTCCTGAAAAAAAATATTTATTTCAATATACAAATACAATTTATAGGGTTTCGTTTACACGATGGTCGAACCCAGGCTTCGGTCCATGGAGATGTAATTTTGATTTGGTCAAACACAGACGTGTTTTATTTTTTTTAATCACAGGTTGATAATTGATTTATAATATTTTATCGAATGTCCGTATTAAGCTCGACCAGATTATTTTAAAAACCACCGTTATTGACTTTAAAAACGGCGACAGAGTGAAGCACTTCCGGGTGTCTTAATGTAAACCAGCCACCTTTTAGAGTGCAGAGTGGCGAAACAGCCAGCAATCATATATTTTAATATATTCGGCCGGTGACGTGGAGCATTGGGTATCCTACTCTAGTCTCGGTTCGTAGGTCCTCCCCCTCCCCTTCTCCTCCTCCTCCTCCTCCACCTCCTCCCACCACCACCCCCGCATTAGCCATGCCGTCAAACCAGCAACGGAGAAAAGTCCCGGTCTGCGTCCGAAAACCCGTATCTGCTGCCATCACCTGCACATGAGAGCCGCTCGATTTGAGGGGGGGTTTGGGGGGTGACGGCGACTCATTAGCATATATCACGTTTTAATGCGGATTCGGTCCACGCAGCGCGCCTCCGTGCACGACCATATTCCTGAGACGCGTCGGTGTGTTGGACGTGCGAGAATTCTGTGTTCGGCTTTGCCCCCTAACGACGAAAGATGGAACCGAAATTCGCCTATAATTACAATTACAATATGTATCCACAAGCAGCCTCCGGATGGGGCTTATGTCGGGAGTCGATCGACCAGTTAAGGACAGATATGTCTCTGAGATATTTGTTAAGGAGGTCCACCACCTACCGGGAGCTACGTGTGGCCAGAACGGACTTGTGGATTAGATTGTTTTACAGTTGTTATTTGCCGAACTTGTGACGTAGCTTGATCTCGACGACAATATTGCAAACGGCTCAATCTCATTTAGCTTTTTCGTTATCTGCATGTAGTACACAATGTAGGCGCCAATTTATCATTTTCACTGGCAAGCGCAGCACTCTTTCATAGTTGGTGCGCCCGGAAGCAGGCAATCACACATGACATATTTGTACTTCTATTTGCCTAACTTTGAGCTGCCCATTTGGTTCTAGCTTATACTGGTAATAGTAGGGCAATCGAATATACTAATAAAAATAATTAAAATTCGATAGCACAAACATTTATAAAAACTCACTTGTAAAGAAGCGTTTGGTCAATTGATTTAATTTTAATAAATTTATTTTTTCTAAAATTCCACTTTGAAAGTTTCAGGTCAAAATTGAAATCGACAGCTTCAAATGATGAAATTAAAAATAGTTTATTTAAATATCTGTCACATTTGTACTAGTAATTGTGATTTGTAGACGCCAATAGAGCATCACAATAGTATGAGATCAATTTTAAAAATTCATCGAATAATAAGAAGGTGTCATAGTTTGCGTTTCAATAGGTCTTGCCGTTAGACAAGCTGCGCCCCTTGCGTAGAATATTTCCTTAAATCCAACAGCTACAGTATTAAGTTAGTGAGGTATTAGAATTTTTGTCGCTTGCGCTGAGACGTAATTGCTGTCAGCGCCGCCACGTTCAAAAATTGGATTATCATGGAACTGGATATGCGGGTGCGTTTTTGTCGATAATTGGCGAGTAATTAACCAAAGTTTTCATCCTCACTGAGCTGCGAAAATACAGCAGATAATCTTTATTTTAGCCGCTCAGAAGATACTCGATCGTTTCATAATTACAAAAGGTTTACCTAAGGCTTTTGAAAGGAGATCGTCTTTTTCGTCCCATCAGTCTTAGTCTGGCAATTTCCGCGCTACTCCTTCTCCGCATCAGCTATCAGCCGCACGGTCAATTGACATTTTGATTTGAGGGCTGAAAGTCTGTCTGATACAGAATTCCTTTGTTGCAAATCATGTGCCATCATAGATAACAGGGTCGGTCATTTTGAATGAGTAGCTTGGGTAGTTTAGATATAATAGCCGCACTGTTTAATAACCGCAGAGGGTTGAGCGAGAAAGATGGCCAATTGACTTATATAAACATGTTGTACCAGTAGACGTCACATTAAATTTGTCAGGTTTATTAAAGCGTGGCATAATTATAGAACACCAATCTTTGAAGTATCTTATTTTCCGCCGCATCAGCCGCGAGTGGTGCACCGTGCGGATTGTTAGTTAAAGACTGAGTTCTGATTCACTATCAATTGGAAAAATCGACAAAAGGATCACGACGCAGGTTCAAGGTTCAGATCCTTGTGAGTGTGGAATGAATGTGAAAATTAATATTCTCAGTGATAATTTCTGTTCTGGTGTTGTGAATTCCACTAATTGTTGTATTCTGGTGTGCTTGGTTGGATCTGTTATCTGGTGTGCTTGGTTGGAACTGTAATCTGGTTTATTTGGTTGTCTCGTGAAATCGACGACGTCATGCTTTTGATGTGGAGACGCCATTTTTTAAGTTTGAAGCGAAAGGGAGATTATCCAGAATTTGTTAACGGTTATTTTATTATGATATATTAAAAATCGAGATCTGAAATTTCGTCGCTAGCGAATTATGGTAATGTACTAACGGTATGTACAATTTTATGTAATTTCATTGAGACGTTCGATAGTTAGTCTCCGAACAGAAAAATCAGATTCTTAGTTTTACAATTTTAGGATATTGTCATTGTCGAAATCATCTTAAAATACAAATTTTATGATGCTCTATAGATTAAAAAGGAAATCTACTTTTGATGAAAACACACCTTAATTTTTTATTGCCGTGATTCTCAGATTCTCCGTTAGAGATCGCCACACTATGTCGAATCCTTTTGTGGGACGTACTTTGTGAGCATTTCCGCGTTGGAGAGAAAACGCAATTCATTTCCTTTAACTAATTCAACGGTGTTGCCAAGTCCTGACTTTACATGACATTCCCGACAACATCAGTAAAAATCCTTCGGCCACTTTAAAAGAGTGGTAAATGTGGAGCGCGGGCGCATACAGTGTGCAGATGAGATCACTCAGTATTTTAAATTTATCGCACCCCTACAAGTATACCGCAGGACTTCATGTCGTAAAAAGACATTTTGTGTTTTTATTTATTTATTTCTGCTGTTGTCTCTTACTTTTACGACATGCTACAAATCTGTCTCCTTATCTGTATGGCGGGGTAAAAAAAATCCCTATGGCGACAGATTTATTCGATCGGTCCGAACTGGGAAAAGCAAAGAGATGAAAGGTTTGTCACCAGAACTCGTATCTCCACATTTCTAAGACAGAAGCATTTATTTTTTTATCAAATGGTATTAGCGAGTATTTCCGAATTGGATCAGGCTAGGCCAGGCTAGCCCCCGTTCCTTAAGACGAATACGTTGAATGACTGAATAGTGGTATATTATTTCAATTTTTTGGGTAGTGACGAAAGTCTTGGGTGAGTTCGCAAATTCTTCGTTTTTTTAAATTTTTGTATCTTACCAAGTCTTGCCAATTCGGACGTCGTCGTTTCACCCAGTCGTGTCCTGGATTTTGTTAGACATTTTAAAATCCAATATTTTTTTTAATCACGTTTTGCGGCGTCATTGCCATGACGTTATAATAGGAGACGAACCTGCAACTACAGTTTTGTAATTACCTGAAACCAATTTTTATAGGCAACTGTTCAATTCCAGGCAATTTATGATCAGCTCTTGCTCGCAAATCGAATGAAACTCGATGATCTTCAAAATTCTTAGCAGAAATCGAGAAGCACTGTCCGCCTAAAACGCGTTCAAATTCAATCGCACTAAAGAGAATCCGTCCTTCAACGGTCACTAAGAGCAAAGCGGACCGTCACGCCAATTTATCTATAAAGGGAAGGTTTATCATTTCACGTCATATAGAAATCGGGATCACACACACACGCGAGGCTGTTAACATACACAAGGGTGGATAGCAATTTACTTGCCGAATAAGAAAAGGGGAAGTTTAAATTCTCAGCCATTTTGGTGGCCATAAATCTCCGACCGCCACAAAGTATATGCCTACATCCTCCTGGGACTCCCAGCTCTCCTCACGAATTGAGAGACAGGACCAACTCATACGGGAGAATTTAATCGATAACTCGGCATCAAAGGAGTTGATCCTCTCCTTTTTTGAGACGATCACAACTCATGACGTTAGGAAACGTCAAATCAAGTTATCAGGCACCTGAGCCTACCTCGAGGGCAGACAGCATTGAGGTGCTATGATCACGGGTTCAATTCCCAGTAGACATTCGAAAAATGTCTTGTTTTTCTTCGGAGTAGAAGTATAAAGCAGGTGCTGACGTCACTAGCGTCACACATAACGCAACGAAAAGAAGTCTACGCTCTAGTGGCGGGCGAGCATGTTGCTGCCCCATGTTGGGAGGCAATCACACAATGTACAGACCAGACTCTTGTCTCGTTACACAGGGTTGTGGTGGTCAGTGGTCGTGGCAATCGTTCGTGCCACGATCTACAGATTGTAATCCATCCAAGTTAATCACGTCCCTAAGAGACAATGTTTCTCTTTTATTTCTTTGGAACCAATTCCTTATTGGAGGATCCGGGAGTCTGAAGAGGACACAGAGTTGGACAACGGGACCTCGGTCACAAATATTGGTCGCACGTTCACACAGTATAAAACGGATTGTCGTCGTCCGGCACTTGTCAACGTACTGAAACCACGAAAATCACAATTCGCGACGCCTGGTGGTAAAAAGTTGTCTACCATTCTCTTCTCACCCCTTTGTCCACCTATACGCAGGGTCTCCACATATGGCCGAGTGCAGGCTTGACCGGGGCCGAGGGGTGGGGGTGGCTTCACCCGACACCCGAGATTGACGCGTGTGGTCATATAAACGGTTTGTGTTTGTGTCGTCTGTGTCTGTGACATTTTGACGCACTGCAGAGATATGGACCGGAGCGGTGGACCTGAAACTGTGGCCAGCTAATCCAGGTGGATTATATTGCATTACTATAGGTGAAAGGGAAACCTGTAGGCCAAATTTATTTTCCCCATTTTTATGATGGATTTGTTAAAGTTGTAGTCCCATCATTTGTTGGAGGAGTAAGGTATAATGTTTTTAACTGAAGCAAGACAGCACCTTTTTTAATTCTAGGAACATCCTCCTTAACCTCCTTAACAAATAGCTCAGCGACAACTGGTCGTTCGACCCCCGCCATAGGCCCGATCTGGGGCTGCTTGTGTGTACATACTGTAATTGTAACATCTTAAGATGCAATTTTTTTGGTATCTTGCCTTAGCTGGCCATATAATTTTGTAATATTATCTTAGAATTAAAATTTTATTAAAAACGTTATTTAATTTTTAAAAACGGATTCGTAACGAAAATGAATTTTCTTTCTATTTTGTGGAATAGTACTCAGGATAATTAATAATTAATCAGATTAATAATGATGATCAGAAATTCGGGATCTAGTGTGGAAAATGTCGCTGGCATCACTGGTTTCACGTGATTGGCGCACGTGAGAGCGACAGCCCTATTTTGGTCAAGTGGAGACGTCATAATTGAATTTTACTTTTTAATGACAGTGCTTGAAACTTCAATGGCTGATATCTCGAGAAATACGCAAAATCGAGATTTGAAATAATTTGCAATCGACCACAAATTAGCGGAACTATCTACAGGTCAAATTGTATTCAATTTCGTTCAGCCGTTCGAACGAAATCGCGCGAACAAACAAGTTAAAGAAAAAATTTAAATAAGAAAGGACATTCCGAAATATAATATAGATTCATATTAAACCCACAAACCATCTTTGATTTACCGTGTCTTGTTATAATTAATTCCCCAGAAAGGTGATGCAACTAATGCCGAAAACTAATCTAAAAAGATACTCTCGCCCTCTAGCGGGATTTACATAACCAGTCACCAATAGGACGAGCCCACACTACAGATTTTAACGGTCAACGTTACCTGAATGGAGAAATCTCTCAAATGGAGTCTGCTGGATTTAATTCAGCAGCGACAGAACCGCGCAAGTCAAAGCCGATTTTGAATTTGTCTCGGGGATTGGCGTTTTCTTTATCTTTTCTTGTTTGTGTGTGTGTGTGTGGAGAAGGGGGAAGGCGTCGTGCATAAAAGCGAATATGGCGAACCCTGTCTTTTTCCAGCTTGCACAATCGCCCAGACGTGCCCAGCCCGAGATAAGCAAACGGAACAAGTTGGAATCGGAACGACTGGCGTGCGTTGTACCGGGATTTTATGGATTTGGGAAATGAGCTCTAGAGAAAGCCCTCGTCGGTTCTCACCCCACCCCCATCCCTTCACATCCCTATCCTCCTGCGAACTGGAATCCTGCGAATCGTCGTCGTGAGGGAGAAGGACTTGGGCTGCGACGGTCCCCAGGTTCGATCCCCGATTTATTCGTTCTCGGGACACTGCTGATAATGTGCTTCCCCTCTTAAGCTCCCAAGCCTTAAACGTAAAGTCGACACCTCGAAATAGAAAACTACCACGTTTTCCGCTAGGATCGCTGCAACTCATGCGGTGAGTCCTCTTCAGTGCATCTCCTGACTCGATTATGCTCCGGGACGAGTACTTATTATTGTGCTTAACGCGCGAAGAAATTGAAGTAGAAAATCGGCTTTTGACTGGGATTCGAGCGTCGCATCCATAGAGGCATAAATCGAGAAATAAGATAAGCAATTACAGCTATTTTCCTCAGTGCATTAAGGCGGGCGCTCGACAATTGATTACAACTGGTGCAACTGGAGGAAGTGGTGTGCGTGCGTGTGAGAGTCTTCGATGGCTGTTACACTGACTGGCTGTTAATAAATTATTCCCCAGACGGGGAACATTATTTTTAGCAAAAATCTGTTTAGATAGGGGAAAATCCTATAGACGTGTGTTAAGTCCTCCTCGTTCACGTAAGCTCTTCCTTCCTTAGCGCGATGATGTTGTGTTGTGAATCAGACCACGCAACGCGCTTCCAACTGATTGATGTTGCTCTGGAGAATAATGGAATCTGCAGTTTCCTGTTTGAGTCCCACGTTTCTATTCGGGGCCGGTATTAGATCTGGCCGAAGTGTTGCTCCAATTAGGAAGCTATGCATAAAAATTTGGAGGTGCGAGGGAGGAGAGAGGTTTAGCGCATCGTCGCGCCCGAGCCCCGATTCTCCAGTTAAAAGTCGCCATCAAGTTATGTCATGTGTTTGCAATTGTATTTGTGCCGCCATCCAGTGACTGTGTAGTGATGTTCATTTTTCGTCATGAAAGTAGTATCTCGTCTACGCGAAAACAATAAGACAATAAATAAGTTGTGCATGCCCCCAATGCGGCAATACATCCAGAGTAAATTTCACGATGTTGTGCTACGCCGTTGGTGAGCTGTCTAATCATAGATCACATCACTGCTGCGGGCGTGACTCACTGATGTCACATCTACAGCGAGGAAAATAGGTATCGGAACAGAACTAACGTCTATATAGGATGGGCAGGGCGATGCTGCCCTCTGGTGGCGGGCGAGTATGTTGCTGCCCTGTGTTGCGAGGCAATCACTCAATGCACTTGTCAGACGTTCAGTCTGTAGACGTTCAGTTAAAAATTGATCCCGTTAACGTAGTTAAAGACTACTAAGGGAAGTGACGTAATCCAAGCTAATGCGGCGCGAATGACATGTCAGTTATGGGCGCCTTCTGGTGGGGTTTCGGCGAATCTGTTATTAGAAGGTTTGCGCAGTGATTGTTTATCGGTGGATTGAATATTTTGCGAGACCCGTGTTTTCGCATTTCCATAATCATATTATTCTATATTCTAGCTCGTAGCTATATTCTAAATGTCTTCAATGGTACAGTTGGGCACAGAGGGCGTTCTTTCGCGTGTAATGGAGAAAACAGATTCGCGCCAAATAAAGCTCTTCTTCGCAAATCGTATTTCATTCGTGAACGAGTTGGGGATTTCGTATTCGTACTATTCGTACACTGTATCAATTTTTTTTACGAAAGCTGGTTTCAAGACCGAGTTTACGGTGTAAGTTCCCCGTGATTTACGGATTAATCTTTTCAGTTCCAGCTATTTCAATTTGGCTAACGCATTCACAGCCGCCGAGGTCTCTCAGAGCTTGTTTTCAATGTGCTTGTGGGTTGACCACCATTAGAAAACGTTTTTTATTGATCCGATAAGAAGCAGTCAGAGTGTTCCAAAGTGAGATCCTTAAAGAAATGTGGTGCCTGCAAATTTGAATTTTTTGTTAGTTTCAAAATGTATGATCAATTTCGTTCACCGTTGATTTGGATGATTATGAAAAAAGTTATGAAGTGTCGCATCACAATGATATTTCAACAGGTCACCCCTAATAATTTATCAAACAAACACTGAGAATTTTTCATACAATTCAATCAAAATAATGTTATATAATCTGAATTAAATTATTTATGTTGACTTAAAAAAAGAACTCATAGCGCAAAGAATTAATCTTGGATAGATTATTTATTTGAAAAGGATAACATTTATTAAAGAAATTCAACTTCTAAATTGATCATTGAAGTTTTAAAATGTTATTCAATGTGTTGTATTTCAATAATTTAATTCCAATTTTTCAACTGAATAGAAATGATAATAACTTATTGAAGAAGACTGAAGTAGAATTATATATTTATTTTTTTTTACTTTAGTTTTCTTTAAACAGTTTATTTTCTTTACTATTCAGATTTTCAGGACATGATAAAAATGAGTCTTAGGAATAAATTGAGGAAAGCGATTAATTATTATTTTTGATATAATCGTCGTATTTTTCAAATATGAAACTGAAAATTAAAATTGCTCGGTAAAACCATTATCCCATTACGATATATACATATGTAAATATTATGTAGTATATCATTTACGAGTACATGTACTGTATAGGCAATATAGCCTATACTGTACTGCTGAAACATATTCAATATATTTATTATTTAGACAAGAGGTGAGTCAATTTAAATATGAGCCAGGGTGACAAGCCAGTCGGTGATTCTACAAATCGCGTTGATTCGCCTAAATCCTACTTGACACTCTCTTTGGAAACGCAAAATGTGAACCACTCGCAAACATCCCCGAATCCACGCCTCAATTGACACGGGGATTCTTTATTTAAAAGATCAGCTTCTTCGCTACTTTTCATACGTGCACGAATGGAAAAGCTGTTTTCTCGATCAACATCTTCGTTCTGTCGTGGATTTACTCGTTTCTCCAGCCGGAAAAGAATCTCTCTCTCTCTCTCTCTTCCACCCACACAATATACTCAACCCCCTTGCCGTCCCCATAGACTAGTCACTCTGTTTTTATGCACACTAGCTTCTATCGGTAGAATGGTTTTCAAATGGGTGGGTCATGTTTTCTTGTGTACAGAGGGCGCTGCGCCTACTTTTTCGGAATGGAGCGCCCATCTTGGAAATTGTACCGTTTCCTTCAACAGAATTAAATAAGTTCTGACGTTGCTGACAAAAGCGAACTGAAGAATTATTCAAAAAATATCCCGTATTCAAAAATCCGAAAAATATGACGTAAACTTCTATATATATAGCTAGTTCACGAAACCGGGACACGAACCTCGGTGATTTAATTATTCCTGCACACACCGGAAATTAACCAGAGGGAGGGGGGGGGGGTGCACAGCTGCCAGACTAAATCAGACCCAACGAGATAGGGTAGAACGGTTAGAGTGCGGGGTTGTTCTACCGAACATCAATTCGCCAGCAGGTGGCGTCCTCCGCCCACTCATTTCAAACAGCTTGCTCAATTCATGATTCATCCTCAAAAAAACGAACAATTTGGTGAACTGCCAGAAAGGTGATTTACGCTCGTCGTGTGACGAGGTGCAGCAGCAATCGATTTGCTAAACGGTGCATGCTGGGAGGGATCACATGCTGCTAACAAGACTTTTATTTATGGAATGATGTCTGTTTGAATTCGTGCCAATCGGTATCGGTTACGAAATGAAATGTTACCTCTCTCTCTCTTTCTATTGGAATCACCTATAGTCAGTCCCATTATGTGGCGGATACATGTCCAGTGTATGCCATAATTAGGCTGATTGGGGCGTTTTCACGTACGCTCTGGAGCCCCCATTAATTATCAGTTTCGATTTTAGTGGCCACCTTTCCATCGTTTATTATATTACGTCGTCGTTTAATGGCAATGCAAATCAAATTTATTTTTGGGTGGTTTCGTTGCGCTGTCAGAGACGAGGCGAGTTCAATCAACCAACCTCCATTTTTGTTTGTTATTTCGAACGAGTTTCTCTGATCGCGATTGGGGAATTCAGTGGCCTACGCGATTCTGAAGGCCATGTGATTTTAAAAGGCCTAGACGAGGACTACATTCAATTTTTTTACAGCAAAACGGAAGGAGGGGCAAGATGTTTTTCGGGTCTATAGTTGAGTGTTGCAAAATCAGCGACAAAAATTATTCGACGTTGAACTTAATTTTACTGGTTCCAGGTTTTTTTAAAAAGAAGATAAACGGACAACACATTATTTAGAAGATAGTAATAAAAAACTGTAAATAGATTTATTTAATGAATGATATACTTAGTTAATTCTGTTTAAACCCATTTTGGTATAAATAAAACATGAATGCGTAGGGAAAAAGTCCTTAAAAATAAACACATTAATATTAAGCTATCAGCATGAACTGTCTTTATGTGATACTTTATTTAAGAGCAGATATAAAATGAGAATACAATATAATAAAACAGAGATTTTCATTTTCATGTCCAGAGACTAACTCACGAACGGCTCAATGAAATTACATAAAAATTTACATAAGGTTAGTAAACCATCATAATTTGCTAGCGACGGAATATCAGATCTCTATTTTCAATATTTAATGTTAAAATAACACTTACCAAATTCTAGATAATCTCCCTTTCGCTTCAAACTTAAAAAATGGCGTCTCCACCTCAAAAACATGACGTCGTCGATTTCACGAGACAACCAAGCAAACCAGATAACAGTTCCAACCAAGCGCACCATACCGGAATAATAATTAAATTAGATAAATTGAGAAAAGATGCTGGACTCATCCATTACTATTATATAAATTAATTTTTTATTTTATTGGTGGTTACTGTAAACCCAGGGAAAGTCGGGCAACATTCTTGTTTTGTTATAAATTGGTAACCAAATAGCATGCATAATAGAATATCTGAGCCAATGAAATGAAACGCAAAATTAACTTCTCCAACTGCTCAATTGATTATTGGTGCCACTTTATAGCTGTAGTCATATTGCAGGTAATTATTTCATAAAAATGCCCATTTTTCTCAAAATCCTTCCTCGAGCGGCCATTTTGATTACGGATTCTCATTACTTGATTGGGGGGGAAACCTCCAAGCGATATATGGCTGAATAGACATTTTTTCCGTACTTGTACTCATGCATCATAAGTGTCATTATTTTAATAGCGGCACATGCTCGCTAATTAGACAAATAGCAATACATCAGCCAGCCCTGTAATTACCCTTGCGATGAAATTCTAACCCGAGGAGAAGAAAAAATGACTACCACATCTACAGTATGCATAATGTGATTACGTTCTCCCCGAAACAAACAATTGAACGTTATTTCTTAATGATACTTAAATTTTTAATGACAATCGATTTCAGAGAGAATTAGGAGAAGCTCGCAAATTAAGAATTTCGCAAGCTCGTCGTAAAGGCTGTAATTTTACTGCAGTGCGGCCGATGGACCGAGCGACTGGTCTGTCGAAAAATGGGTGTTTGATTTTTTATTCTCTGCAATACTTTTCTTCCGTTGGGCATGTCTTTATTTTCAAATGGCTCCCCGTATTTTCAAAATATCTTTTACGCATTAGCTTACTGTTGTCGTCATGACTCATTGTCTACGAGTTACTTTTTCTTTCACTAATGCTTTTCTGCGCACATATTTGCTTTTCTACGTGTAACACGTAAAAGCCAACGTGAAGATTGCAATTTGCTCCTGGAACAAGAAACAGTTGAGTGCTTTTCTACCCGGTGCCAAAGACGATATGGGCGTTGGGTTTAATTACACCCCGTCATTACAAACACACTGCTGCACCACTGGAAGATGGAAAGTGCGCAACTGACTGCTTTGTGTCAAGCCTGTTGTCTATACGGTAGGTGGCGCAGACACCAAGGACTGGTCAATAATTTCCTGGAAACTATATTTGGGACGTCAAATATTTGAATTCATTACGGGACATGACGACATTTTGCTAAAATGTCTTGCTCAAATGTCGTCTGAAAACTCTTTGTCTAGGTGATATTTTAACAAAGTCAAATTGTGGTATCACTTTTGAGATTTTTAATTTTAATCTGGATCACAACAGCGGTGTCTGGTGGGATAGTGGTTCGAATGCCAGTCTACTAAGCCCGTAATCGCTGGTTCAATTCTGACCGACATCTCCGAAATTTTTCGTGAACATCTTTATCTTTACATCTTAACAAATTTATTTTCAATTATTGATATGCAAATAACTGGTTAACTGGTTTCAGGATGAATGACTCAGGATGTTAAAATTCAAAAATGCGAATACGTTTGAGAGAACATTTTTAGATATTTTTAAAAAAGTAATTGACGCAATTATTAATTCTGAATAAATGATTAAATCATAGAAGTGGGGAGGAGTCGATGGTAGTAATTTACTAAGATGGTGGAAATTGCGGAACAACAATTTGAAAGTCGGCAACGAAGATAGTTTAAACG
>JAQGBY010005915.1:0-13886 GCA_034698785.1 Mycogona germanica | reverse complement strand
AGCCGCGCCGGGAATCGAACCCGGGACCGCCGAGCCACAGTCAGTCGCTTAACCAACTGCGCCACGGAGGGACGTACTAATCAAGAGTAGTGACAAATTCACTACGCCACTGTGGTGCTTCTAAATTCTTTGAGAACACATATCTTCTCCAGTATCTTGAGATTGAGATCGCACTGGTCAAACTCTGAACAGTCACACCAAAAATCAGTCCAACAAATTGAATCACGACGAGAAGTAAATTAAGTGTCACCTACCAGGTTAAATTAATGAATAATGAAAGCGCGTGATTCCACTTACCCCATGGGTGGTCCTCGAGGTCCGGGACCCATCCGTCCCATCTCCATGCGACCGCCACCTCCTCCTCCACCGCCGCCTCCCCCGCCGCTTCCCCCTCCGGCACCGCCTCGGGCCAACGGATCCACAAATCCACCGTACTCTTCGGCGAAGAAACTGTCATAATTGTGGGGGTCGTAAGGGCTGCGCGGACCTTTGATCGGCGACTGCAACGAAGTGCCAAAAATTAGTCAATCGAATTATCAGTTTTAGGTAACCGCCAGTAAGCGAGTTTACTAGCCTGCGTCGGGGCAACCCACCTGCTCCACGAGAATGTAGACTTGACGGAGGCAATCAACGACGACTTCTGGTTTTCCCGACAACTGTACAACGCGGTCAGTCGACTGCGGACAGCACTGACTATACACCTTGATGATGGCGCCAGTTTGCTGGAAAGGACACGAAGACAACACATTTAATACAATGATCGTCAATATTCTAGTCATCATTTGAGCTACAACTCAAACAAAGTAGGAACTTTGTAATTTTTTAGGTTTAGGCGAGGATGCCCAGTATGCATTTTTTGGACGAAACTGTGCAAAGAGCGGCGATTGAATTTTGTAATGGTTCAAGCCATGATTGGCTTGAGCATCACAGCAGTGTGTAGTTTGTAGTAATTACAACTGCAGTTTCGTCAAAAAAACCACATCCTAGACTGTAATTGCAGTTAAACTACAAACTGAACGTGGTTTTAAAGAAACATAGTGGCATGTCACTGAAATGGGTGAAACAAAGCATCGGCTGTTCAGCGGACTAGAAATATCCAGCAGGCGCAAACAACGCTTCATCCTTTCTCCAAAAAACCGCAAACGAAATAAATCACGTCAAAATATGAGAACGGACACACAGTTAAGGCCGGCCACCATTTATTATTTCCAGTCTAAACTAAAATTGGTGTCAGGCTAAAAGCCAATTAGGCACTTCTCAGATGTGTGAGAATGGTTGCCAAGTGTCGGGCATGCCAGCCACCGTGTTAATGGGGTCTGACATTTATCTGACCACACCCACAAACGGGTAGGTAGACATTTCAACCGCCGTTGTCATGACAACGCTTTAGCTGCGCACGCCACCACAGAACAGAGCATTTTAAAATCGGTGCTAGCCATATTCCCCCTTCTTACCGCCGTCCTCAATATCACGCTATTTGTTAATCGCCATATCAGGTTGCTTTCACGCCAACAATGGATTGCCGTCGCACAGGTACGAAGCAGCCCGATATGGCCACTGTGCATAACAGATACTGGAACCCTCTGGTAGCGCCTTAGATAATCGTTTGGTTTCCTTGCAGTTCTAGCAGAACCACCATTGAAATATAAATGGTGAAAGTTCTATCTATAGGATTTTTGATCTATCGCAACAAATTGGGATTCGGTGACCTTTGCACCACTCGCGACGACAATCGTAACCAGTAGTCACCTGCTAAATGGAATGTGCACTGCCTAGCGATAACGCGCAGCGACAATAGGTTCACCACTTCATGAAATAAATGCCTTAATGTGCTATAAATGTTGCACTAAACAAGATTATTTTATGGGATTAACAGTCGGTAACAAACCAAAATATTGTTTTACTTTCCATTGCTATCAGATTTTTCAGAAACAAAACTGGCAACTACCTCTTGGAGCCCAGATCCTATCAGTGTAAGTTCTGTTCTAAGATGTTCTAAAATAAGAAGCTGCAAGTACTTAAACGCATACTTACTTCTCGCAATTCTTTTATCTTGAATCCAGCTCGTCCAATGATGCAACCAGCGTGGCTCTGATGAACCAGAACACGGACCTCGCATTCAAATTCTCGGTTGCCGTGGCTCACATTCTGTAAAATCCCAAACCACAGTTGGTTAGTTGGAGTATTTGGAATATCGTGTGCGCCGTGTCACAAAGCGCGCCGAATTACTTACATCATCCAGCTTGGGGATAATGTCCAGCAGCACTTCGCAGGCGGTGTCCATGTCGCCAGTGATGGTAAGCACACTGCGGCGGATACAAAACAAGGGAAGAACAAAACAAAACGAAATTAATTCAAAGTGGAAGGTGACGCGCTGCTTTGGTTTCTATTAATCGTAGGGTTTTACATCTAGCGGGAGACACAGGGATAGATCATGTAAAATTATTTACAAGTGAATTTTCTGACGTGTTGACAAATAGGGAGGTCACCAAAATTTGAAACGAAATTTTGTGCGATGACGCGAATTATTTCAGATAATGTGGGCAAACCAACGCTCATTATCAAAGGCCGAGCAATGACTCATCGAAAATAGGCAAGATGGATATTTGCGTCTACAGCCAATGTTTCGAACTCAGGAGGGATCGATCAAGCGCCCTCTGTTGATGATAGAAATTTGAAGTTCAGCTCACTATCGCCTGTTCTCCATACTACTCTTGATGACTCAAAATCAAGGCCTGTGTAATGAGAAAGCGCTGGTTCAGCGACCTGCAGACGGGGAACTAATGGTTAGAACTAGGCTTGAAGGCTGGCAAATTTTCTACCTTACTCTTCATAGGTAAGGATCATCTTCATTGGCAACGCTCTTTATCGAATAGCGGTTAAGGTAACGTGAGGAAAGGAGATATATAGATTGTCAAGAATAGACGAAAGCTAGTTTCTAAAAATAAAATGCTCAGAATGACGATGACTAGAATTACAGGTACTTCTATCGATTGCCTCGATTATTCTAAGACTTGGCTTATCCATATAAACTTTCATATGAAAGATCGGCACTAGACAAAAAAAGGTTACAGCGTAAACTCTAAAAAGCATAAAATGGGTCGTGGTAATAGGCTAGCCATACTTATTATCACTAGATACAGAATACTGATCTAGAATACTTATTAAATTTCTTTAGAGTGATAAAAATTATATTTATAAGGTAAAAGTACTTTAAAATGTGTATGATAAAAAACACTAAAATTAATTAACGGACATATTTAAGTATTATTATTATCATATATATATATAATTACATATCGGATCATTGGAGGGTGCATACCGTTCGGGCCCTGGGCAGTCGGGAACTGTAACACTGGCTTTGAACTGATGGGCAGAAAACACACGGTCGTAAACCGGGACCGGGGCCATGGGGCACATTCCAAATGGGTTTGTTCGGGGAGATTTGGGGCCAGGCGTTGGTGGTGGTGGTTGGTGGTGGGCGGCATTCGAGAGACATCGGATCGGGACGCGGAATCACGTGATTTGGTTTTCAAGGAACAGTAGTAGAAGTGGTAGAAGTAGGTTGGTGATTGGTGGTACACGTGGTTTTGAATTGTCGTCGATTGGTTGTTTGGAGACCGAACACGTCATAGATGATTGGACGGCCATGTTCAGAGTGTTCGTTCGAGAGGGGGGCGGGGCCAAGGTGGATCATGGAGGAAATAAAGGGGTCAAACAAAAAAACCAAACTTTAGTTGTCATACTCTTTGGAGGAGGTTGTGAAGGGCCTCGAAATAATTTGTCAAAAACTACGGAACTGAAAAATTATTGACAATTGCCCGAATAGACACAAGAAATAAAATAAAAATTGTAATATATATATATATATAGTTGATACGGCTGGTGCTGCGAGACGGAATAATAACATGTCACGGACACTCGGGAGGAAAAAATGAAACAAGTGTACAAATTAAAATGAAAGAGGAAAAAATAAAACTGAGGGAATGTTTGAAAGTGGGTCTCTGTTAGGATACGGCCAACTTAGTGACTGTCTCAAATATAATTAATGTTTGCTGCAACTAATAACTAATAGGAAAACCCGAGGAAATTGAGCCACCATTTAACATTAGGATGAATCACGAGTCCGTTTCGATCCCACCAGTAACTGCCAAACAATTTAGAGCCAGCAGGAAAAGGGTGCTAGCGTTTTCAAATTTTAAGTTTCTTAATTTTCCTCTTGGCACCTCATATGACTAAAATGTGTGGGACCTAAAACTGAAACATTTATTTTTAAGTTTATGCGCGACGTTACAATTCCAACAATGAAAAATAATATATTAGTTTCGTAGGTAAAACTAACAATTTTCTTGAAAATCATAAGTGCAGGCTCACTTTTAAAAAAACATCCTGCATTTCAAACTTCTAAAACGCTAAATGATTACAAATGAGCTCGAATCAGCATCAAAATTATGATAATTGTAATTTATTTTTTAGATTTATCTTTACGATTAATATGGCGTTTGGTGTGGTTTAGATAACAAACGTTGAAGTTTATAATTTCCAAAAAACTGGAAACCAAACTCTCAAGTCCATACCTCAGTCCTGAGCCTGGTGATGTTCGTGCCACCTTTGCCGATAACTGCACCCGCATTCTAAAACAAGAAAACAATTCACGATTGATTGACAACGAATGGAACTTTGCTTCCACTGCACGAAACCAGTAAGACAGCCCCGTTAATTTTTACACTTAATTATCTCAAATATTTGAAAATTTTCTTTACAGAAATATGCGGGAACTTCTCATTGCTTCTCTTTTGGAATGATACCAGTCAAACACGTATTTATTTAGATCTATTTTAAAGTAACTGGCTAAGCAACCAATGACGAAAGGCTTATTTTTCGACGTTTTATTTTCAAGATGATGAGCGCGCGACATTATTGATTTAATATGCTCATCCTATTTATTTGCAGAATCGTTACATTGCATATACCTTGCTTGGAATGAGGATTCTCAGATCGGCTCGCGGACCTTCTCCTCGGGACCTCTTCGTAGGTGAGTCAGAACTGCCCTCCGCATCGTCATCATTTGATCGCTTCATTCCTGCGAGAACAGAAAAAAAACACAATTGAGCACTTTCACCAACATCTACACGTACAAATTAAACGATTTGATGGTTAACACTGATTAAAAACTTCCAAGACTTGTCAAGTACAACACAACCGGGAAGGCGTCGAATAAGTCCTGAATTGTCAATTTTAGATAAATGCCAAGTTTTCATCAAGGCAAATTGGCTGAAAAATTATGACTCATTACAAACATAATAGCTTTTATTGCGTGCGTGCTCCTTTCCCCACTTCGATGGTAAGTCGCTACGACAATTTAAGAGCTATCCTGCAAGTATAAAATATTGCTGATGACCAGGCCACTTACACATTAAATACGTGGTGCGCATCGAGAAGGGTCGTCCAACACACCTCAAGCTCAGTCACACGACATGCCTCGACAATTTCATGCGCTTCAGTGCGCTCCGTTTGACATATATTTACTCTTTCCAAGTAGCAATAGAGGCCATGCCATGGTAACGCTAAGGTTACAAAATTGCATCGCAACATGAACAAACGATATTTCCAAGCGAGAAAAAATGCATTAATTTCGTAGATCTTCCAACCAGTTTGATGGGCGTGCGCATACATTAAGCTTTTCAAAAGAGTTCAGCTGCATTTTTTACGCTTTCCGACGACTGTATATATATATATATATATATATATATATATATATGCAAAGCGAGTGATTGTACGTCCGGCAGTCTTGTTTTGAATGAATCGCCGTTGCCATGACGACGAGGTGGTCAGGCCACCAATTCATGTCATGCATCGGGAGTAGACAAAAAGGCGCCGGCAATTATCGTTGCTGCCTGTTGCCATAATAAGAATGAATGGATCGGTCGAGCAGTCCTAATAATTGTAGCACCCTCACATGTATGACGTGTATACAAATAACATACCACACAGCTGTCTGTTCACTTACGCAATGCTCGTTTATTTTAATCTGAACTGAGCTAATGAGAAATTTTCAATAAATCATTAATGAACAGAAATGTCATGTTAAATTAGCGAGCCACCCTCAAATTGTTCCTTTTGGTTTTCAAATTTGGCCATTGAACTCTGGTTGGTGGGCAAAAAATCGGTGAACCCCTCTACAGCCAGCTTTGAGATCGTGCCAGCCAAATCGACAGAGGATAATTATTTACCCTTTCGCTCGACCAGAGCCTAGTCACCGAAATCGCATACAATAGGAGCCAAAAAGGGTGTGGTTTCGGATCCAGGAAAAAGTACAACAAAGTCAGATCAAACGCGCGCGCGTCCATTACGACAATTAGCAGTGTTTTTCTCTCCATAGGGGTGCGTGTGTGTGTATGTTTCTGGATCGATCGCGCCCTGGCCGAAAAGCGGCGACTACCGTCGCCGGTTATTCGTTGGGGGGACCGGAATTTTAGGGCTTTCACCCATTCCCCCCACCCAGCTTTGGCATTGTTTTCACTGACACATACCCAAATATGTTTCACCTGACGTTAAAATCAAGACAGTGAATTCTGAATTGCCTACAAAACATGTTATATCGGCCTGAACCAGACAGAAATAGTTAAATTTACTAGAAAAATGATTTGACAAGAAATACTAGGCCTAAATAATGGATTGTGTCGATAGTTTTGAAAGTCACGATTAATTGGACAATGTAGGTAAAATTTAGTAAATCTTGGTAGCTCTTTTGTTTCTAAAAAGCTCAAATTTCGGAAATTCTCATTCCTTGAGACCATATTTGACATTTTATCGAACTTAATAATCCGGTTCCTATTTAACAGAAGTCGGCAGAGACCACGCCTGTATTACACCAGCCCCAGCAAAAAAAATCACAATTGGGATCTCGCTACTGCCGTTAATAGTGCATCCAGTGAGTGAGTGAGTCACACATACACCACAGAAACTCATCCGAGCTAGACAAGCGACGCCCGTAAAATAACAGACCATATTTTCGCTCTCAATATCGCATGTGGCGCCGTTCTAAAAAAATAAAACCCCGAGCTCCCCGCAGCCCCCAACCATGCTCTCTGCCGAAGTCGTGTACATTTTATTGCCCAGCGTAAATAATCAAATATGGCCGTCGCCCCGTGTAAGCATCCCCAGCCACGCCAACCACGAACTGCCAGCGCCGAGAGATCATGTGTCAACCAGCAAGCACCACGCAGGTAGCGAAAACATGTAGCGTTTCTACGCCGGGCCACCACGAATCTAGTCAGACAGCTCCACAAATCGAAGAAAATGAACTAGATTTACCAGTAACTCAAAATAAAATCAAGAGTCCTCAAATTTATAGTTTACATTTTTAGAAAACCTGGTCATTAAGCTTGGCCACCACAGCCCCACGGAAAGTTGAAAACGGGTAATCCTATTAGTTAAACCCAAATGTCCGGTCAGATTGGCATCGACAGCATACATGTAACTGGTTATAGACGGATTAAGATTTCGTAATCCAATTGCGATCCTTCTCGGCTAAACAAGCGAGATAAGGAAGTGAAGCTGCACTTTTCGACACGTCGAGTGAATGGTGTGCGACCCGCTCAGCAGGAACAATCACCATTTCCCGAATGCGCCGAACCAAAGATGCAGCAGTGAGACAGAAGGATGCCGTAGGAGAAAGACTTGGAGAAAAGAGATGGAAGGGGAAATTGACGTCGATAACGGGGGAAAACCGGCTTGGTATCAAGGGAGGCGTCGGCCGCCTATGGAAGAGGGAGGAGGTGGGTGGGAGGGGGTGAAGGGGGGAAAGCGCAGCAGTTAAGTGGATGGCGAGGGGAATCCATGGAGACAGGGGCTGTCGGATGGCGACGGCACGCATAAATAATCAATTGCTGCGTGTGGCGACGGCGGTGTGGCGTGATGGTGGTGGCTGCAGCGGAAGCGAAAACCCGAGCCAGCACACTTGCAAGTTCCACAGCGAAAACGCTGATCAAGTTGGCCAACCCTCTCCCACCATAGGGACTAAAGAGCTCCAAAATTGGAATTTCAAAAATGTCGATGACGTTACACCTCGTTACATAGAATGGAATTGCCGAAAACACAGGCCACCAACTAATATTCGATTTTTTTTCTTTTTTGGTTAAGCCATCGGCGTATCCATCATGATCCTCCCCTCCAAAAATGTTAAAATGGACAAGCCGTTACGGATTTGAACCTATTATTTACTGATTAGCTAATATTAATCTTCCTACGGAAAAAAAGCCCGTGAAAAGGTTCTCACATACACAATGAATTTCGCAGGAGACACTTGCTAGGGCCCTACCAAAAATACAAACAGAAAAATAAGTTAGCAAACCTCTCCTCTCCTCTAACGTTTACGTAACCAGCCAAACGTTTGAACCCTGTTTTGGAGCACAAATGAAACAAATTCTAGCAATCCGCATCATGCCCTAAGCTTGAAAGTTGACTGGTTCGAGTGGTGGGCGATGCCTTGACGTACCAGATGAGGCAGAGGCGGGGGTGGTGGAGGAATACAGCGCTCATCGAATGGCGGGGGAGGAAAGTGAAATGGCGCGGGTGTAGGAAAGACTAGCGATGCATTGCGACCGGGATGAACGACCCCCGCAGGTGAGCGCGGTGCCAGAGAGCGAGAAAGGTAGCACGAAAGCCGCTCCGGGGCACAGCGGAAAGCCAATCTGTGATGCCAGATCGTGAAAAATGAGCACATTAAAAACGCCTCAATAACAATTTTTTTTTTAAAATGACATAGGGAAGTGAAAAAATACATAGTTGCCAGACAACCAAGTTACATAATTGAAGAAAACCCATCCTAATAACTATTTTTGCCCATCTACCCAATCTGACAAAAGCGAAATGCGGTAATGAATTTTAAAATGAAACGGATTTATTGCCGCCTTATCAAAAATCGAGGAGCGAACGCCAATTTTGATTTTGTTAACAGCACAGGCACGCAAAACATGAACCCTCCATGCCCCCTATCCCTTGCCACCCATGCATCAGCGTACGAGGCATTATAATTGGCCAATATCTATCTACCAGTCCTAGCTACCTACGAAAGTACATTTTAAAAAATCGTTAAGGCACCAACAGAGTGAGCGACTAGCGGTCGATAGATGAATTAGTGGTTATAAAAACAAATACGTGAGTCATTGTAGCGAGAGCAATCGCAAATGGCGGAAATTTTTGAACGGAAGCCACGATTGGTTAGTTGAGCGAGGGAGAGGGGAGATGGAAGGAGGAGTGCGTGGAAGGATTAGAAAGGACAACGCCCCCACCATTATCCCTTTTTACCTCCGATCCGTGGCAACAGAGGCAACATAGGGAGTGGCTGAAGCAAAAAAGGTAGCGTGCCAAAAGCAGGGAAGATCAGAACACTCACCATTAGGACAATGCTAATTAATTATATGTTACACAGATACGAGCAAAACTGAAATTGTCTGGAAATTCTGAAATTTTATTTCTTATTTTTTTAATTTGTGTTATTTTATATTTGTGTCTAATTTTGTATTTAATATGAATAATTTACATATTGAGTTTATCCCTGAAAATACTCTCGATTGGAATATTTGCATTGAGCCAATGGCATACAAGACTTATCTACAAGCTAAAATGCTTTTTTTAAATCACGCTAATTTTAATGAAAAAATTAAATTGCTGCAACATTTCAAAGGATTATATGTCAACAAGCATAAATTTTAAAAATAATTCCTCACTTGGGGCACAAAAAAACCGCACTTACAACCCAACTAACCCGAATTCGAAGCGCAAATGTCAACACCGTAGCAACCGAAATCTCAATCAATCATATCAATCAAAATACTGACACATCACACACATGCACACTAGCACACAAAAAACCGCCTCCGCTCAGGAAAGAAGTCACCCAAGAAAGAAAAATTATCACATGGGAACTAAAACAGCTGTGAAAAACACAACGCCGGTTTCGATAATAATACATACCCGATTGATTCACGTCCACCATAAGAATAATCGTCACCGACGAAAACTGGTAGAGACGGGAATTGCCGGCAGAATGTCACTCCAAAGACGCCAGTATGAAAACGTAGGCGAGAAAAAGGCCCGACGGCCTCCTCGACAGAACCACACAAAAAACGAAAACTCCAATCCACACCAACTAGTCCAAGAACCACAACCACACACACACCTGACCGATAAAGGTAGATTAACAGATATTCGGCGCCGATGAGCCAGTCACACAGCACCGGAGAGTACCAAGTCACCGACACGATCTGTCGTTAATCCGAAAGACGAACAGTTCACGTCTCTCCGTACGTCGGATCCGGCGGAACGCGAGAGATTCGAGAGGCCCTGCGCGTACAACACACGATTGGGAAGAGAAGCTGCTACGGGAGAGCGCTACAGTGGCGACTACACAGAGGTCGATCCAACGAACAGAAAAACCTCGAACCACAGCCACTCATTTGATGAAACTATGGCGGATTCGCGAGAGGAGGGGTGTCATACTTGCACCAACTCTAGTGGCTCACCTAGTGTCAGATTGCTGACTGAGCCTGCGCGTTGGTTAGCGCCATCTAATGAGCGCAATCGATACCACCGTCGCATAGGGTTCTTGTTTAAATGTGCTTGAGGCATTTGAATCGTTCATGAGATTGTAGAAAAATGTGCATTCGAGATCACAGACGCTCTCCTGATACACAGATCACGTAGCGCCAGCTCGGACTCCTCTCCAGCATATTTCAGATGGTCGAATTGCTATTCGACAGCGCACACCATTTTTTTGTTCAATGTCTCAATGCACCCTACCCAAGTATGATTGACTATCGTCTTGACAGAGTTGGTCGAGAGTCGGTTGTCGCCACAGGACACGTCGACGTAAACGCGACGTCCAGATGCCCCTCAATGTTAACGAATAGAGGACTCCTTGTACTCTAGACCTACCACCATCGTTGGTTCGATCTAATTTTTTTTAAGATGGCGGCACAGGAAGTGGGACACCACGTCGGCTCGGCACGAGCATTGGGGAGAGGGGGAGGGAGGTTTCGTGGCACGCGCGCCGTTGCCATCACGCGAACGCGCGTTGCTAGGGGACCGCCCACGCCTTCCCCTCCCCGCCTCCATCCACCAGGCGGCCCATCCCTTCACTCCATATCCAGTCCTACGCTGAGGGTGGGGTGGGGGGAGAGGTAGAAGCACTCTGGCCGGAATATCTTCCGGGGCTGTTCCATTTTGTGGCGCAGGGGGAAGTGTGCCCATCCCCATCGGAGACCCTAGTTTTGTCATGATCGCTCAACATGCTCGTCACAACTGTTGTTAGCTGAGTTAGGGAGGAGTCTTTTCGCGTTTGTCTAGTGGTTGCAGCGCGTTTGTTTACTGGTGAAAGTGTAATGAGATCTGCCTAGGGCTCTGTGGTAGAGACGCTGGTAGGCAAAAAAGAGCGGTCCCTTAATATAATAGGTGGGAGGGATCTAAATACATTGCAATGTGACGTTTTTTTTCTTCTCAATAAACATGTGTTGGCAAGGCATATGTCTTCACCTCAAACCCCCTTTTGTCGCCCAAAATTCGGAAACCAACCCACATTAACATCAACCGGAAACCCGTAACAACCACGAATATATATTCCTCATATTTTTTTCAGTTGTTTATATCGATTTGACTGAATTAAAAAATATTAATGAAATGAATGAGGCTTGGATTGGATATTGCGTAACGGATATTCCCCCATGTTACAGTTGCCAGCCAGAACGATGGAGGAGAGAGCGAGTGGAACGCTACCTAACGGCAAAGGCAGACTACGCTGGCTGCTAGACCAGATATCCCAAGTGTCGTAAAGGAGAGGAGTGGGAATGAGGGGGAGCTTTGAGGGGCGGGGAGGAAGAATGATGCGAGGCGTTACACGAAAATATACACACATATTCACTGGTACTGTAACAACAAACCTCGCGCTGTATGACGGGCGCGCCCACAGCTCGATTCAGAGGAAGGAAATAGGGAGAAGGACGCGAGAGCTAGAGAGAGGAAGCGAGATCTGATCAAATTCTGGCGCTTCTGCTTGCCGCCGCCGCCACCGTGCGCAGGAAATTACTCACCGAACGATTTTGCAAGGCGTGAGGCGCAGATGAGCCAAACTTTGTCGCCGCAGACATGTTGAGAATTTCTCCAATTTGCCAGAGCTTCTCAACATGTCTGAGAAGCTCTGGCAAATTGGAGAAATTTTATTCTGATTTTCCAACAATTTATCCCCACCATTTTCTTTCAGATAATATTTTGGGCCACCTCGACAGTCGCTATTGTTGCCAAGAGGTGGTGCGAGACTGATTGAGGAACATTTATTTGATTCCTGTACCTAACAACCTTGATTTTAATTTTATGTAAACAAATTAATATTATTTTTATCTATTGTTATCAAAAGAACAAATAAAAACAACCCCTCCAAAAACGGAGAAGGCGGTCGATGACATGATCTTAGGGGGAAAGACGACGTTATTTGTGCCGTTCGTCGGAAAATTACCAACCCAGCACCTGCGATGCGCGCTCGTTCCTTTGCTAGAAAGGAAGGGTCGTCTGGCTCTAGGCACAGTATGGGCGTTGCACCTTCTCACTAGGTGGCGTGCATTTAATCATTGACGCTGGCGACGGCAGAAGTAACCTATTGAATGAATTTAACAAAATATTAAATCAGCCAGAGTACAAAAAAATTATCGGTAGTGCAACGGACCAAATGATTTTCGGGAACACCACCAGAGGGTACCCCAACGACTGTGTCGCGAATAGCCCATTTTGGAAGAAGGTCCACAGTCAAAACGCTCGCGTGATTAGTGCCACACCGCTGGGAATCGTTCTCTGCAAACACACGAGTCGACGACGACGGTCGATAGAGTAACGCGCAAGCACCAGTAATGGAGCCGCCCCTGTAACAGTATGGCGGTCCCACATTCACTACAACGCTTCCAATATCCGACTGCGACAGATGGCGATAATAATTTAATTGCATCACCGTGAGCTCACACGATACGGTACTAGGCAGCCCTGGAGCGCGGGTGCGCCAATTGCAGGGGGTGGAGGAGGAATTTTCCCACCTGGACAATTTACCTACCTGGCTGAGCCAAACAGTGATTGCAAACTGCTGCTGTTAGGCGAATCCCAAAATTTTAGGTAAATGAGCAGAGACCGAGATGGTTCGATATAATGTGGCTAAATATAATGCAGATCGAATACAAATGATTGTGAGAATGACGAACATAACAAAATCAATGGGTCACCAACCAATCATTGAAAATATGGGTTATGGGTCACCCACTAAATATTTTTTTTTTACCTCAAGTGAAATTTAATTGGAACGAGGGATCAACCGATGCCAGGTATTACAATCAGTAACAATATTTTTTCAACAGCCCTGACCAAAACAAACAAACAAAAAGCAAAATAAAAGAAATTTACAAAGACAAATGTTTATGCAGTTAAAACAATGTTTGATTGTTTATCAGATAGCGATTCCGACATGGGTCACACCTAATTAGTGCATTGATTCTGCTCAAATTCAACTGCGAGCATCTATTTTCCGAGATTGCAGAGGAAATGTGTTTTAAAACGGCTGCGCCACACTTGTGATAAGTTCTCAAATGAGTACAATATTCTGTGGGGCCCATCCCCCTTCTCTTCTGCAAGAAAAATGCCAGATTTTGCAATTTCCGGAGAAAGACAGAACATTCAAGATTATTTTACTCGCTCCAAACAAAACATGAACTCCCCCGCTGACGGGCGTGCAAGTCTTCCCACCCACCTCAATATGGCCAGCCCACAACCGTTTGAGCACTCGTGAAGACCCTCCAGAAAGGTCTGATAAAACAAACATGCACTCGCCACAACGCAACTAAACCAGA
>JAQGBY010005914.1:0-13887 GCA_034698785.1 Mycogona germanica | reverse complement strand
GTTATCGCCAACTCTCGTTCGTCTTTTTTCGTCTGGTCTGTTTCGTGCACAACCCACATTTTTAAATTTCTGAAAATTAATTTTCGGACAAATCTGTTGCCTAGATCTAGATAGGGATTCTTAGTGTGTACCTGATGTCGTTCAGACACGGTTTCCAGACGCCTGGAACGTCGCAATTTTTTGTTATCCAAAAAATTCAAAGAACCTTCTCAGCCGGAAATTGAAGTCGCGATCACGAATCCACCAATGACAATTTCATGTCAAGCCAACCATTACCAGAGATATTCGTAAACCCTATTTGATCCAGCGCAGGACGAGAGCAGGACCAGAGAGGGAAGCGATGCAGTAACGTAGGATCCGCGCGTGCGCCGTACGTGCGAGCAGCGGGAAAGCAGTGAGCGCGTGCGCAACGGACAGAACGCGCGCCGGCCGCCACACGTAGCAGCGCCCCCTGTGGTCGCCGCCAACAGTATTCGCTCGCGCACACGCTCACTCACAACACGAGCGGCTCAAAGCTCGGCGCAATCTCGACGATCATCTCTCGTTTCTCGCCGTCGATCGCAACCGAATTCGGCCGCATCCGCATCCGAAGGAAGCTCCACCCTTTAAATGCGAACCTCCGCAGTATGGACGCTGGAGGTGGACGAAAAATCAACACCAGGAACACATCAAAATTCACACCAAAGATAAAAAACGAGAACGGAAACGAGAGCGAACCGACATTGGACTCTAGACTAGCTCGTTGATCTCGTTCACTCAAACTGAGAGCGGATAAGATAAAAACAAAATGACGGAAACAAATTTATCCGAATTTCAGGAAACGATCGACATTTCTAGAATTGAAATTTGATTTTGTGGTGGTGGTGGTGGTGTCGCTGGATTAGTCGTCCGGTTTAATCGGCAACAACCATGACGGAGGACCCGTCCAGATCAACGGCGCCCATCGTGGTTCGCGTGGCCGGCGACGACAACGACGAGGAGGAGGAGACGGAGACGATGCCGGACGACGGCCGGGTGTCGTCCTCGCCGCCGGTGCTGGGCGGTGGCGGCCGAGGCAGCCGTTACAACCTGCAGGTCCCGTTCGAGCAGTACGGCGGTGCGGGCGGCAATTCGCGACGCAGTCCCGGCGGTTCCTTCTCCGCCGAAACGCTGTTCGAGGAGGAGAGTGACCTGATCCGATCCTGCGGCGCCCTGTCCTCCGTGCTGGGCTTGCGTCGCAGTTTCTCCCTCTTCGACATCACGCCGGCCGCCGTCTCCGAGTGCGACGCCGTGCGGGCCTGCGCCTCCGAGATGGCCCTGTGCGGGGGCGGACACGGCGGCGCCGCCGGAGCCGTCGCCAACGGACGGGACGACGTGCTGGGCCACGCCGGACGACTCGACTACGCCTCGCGCTCCTGTTCCACCTGGGTGGCCGTCGGCGATATGGCCTCCACCTCGCAGCTGCCCTCGCCGCAGGGTCCACCCGGTGAGCAGGCGCCCGCCATTACGGCCGCCGACTTCGTCAAGAGCTGCACCAAGAAACTGCGCCAGACCTACATCCGGCGCCGGCTGCTCACCACCTACAAGGCGCTGGAGAGGGTGGCGCCGTCCGAGCTCAACCTGCAAGCGATGGGGCGACGCGAGTTGGCCGCCCTGGGCAGGGTGTCCCAGTCGCAGGTGTCACGCGAGATCCTACGTCTGCTTCGTCGCGAGCTGCCCGACGCGGCCGGTGGCCTCTCTTCCGGTGGCGGCGGCGCAGGTGGCGTCGGCGGCCAGGGAGGATTTCCGTCGTCGCCGGCCGGATTGCTGGGCGCCGCCCGCACGCTCAGTCTGACCACCCGCGACGTGGAACGGGACAAGGGCAAGCCACTCACCAAGTACGAGCGGAACATGTTGATCTTCAATTGGCTGCACAGTCTGGACGAGTCGTCGTTGGACCGCATGTCCTAAGAGGCAGGGAGGGGGCGTGCTGACGTCACGAAAATTGGCCCAACGGCATTGGATTGGATGGAGAGAGTGAGTGCTCGCGAATCGACGGATCGACTACCTCCGCTACGGACCACTGGACCAGTGACCACATCCGGTTTCAAAGGTGCGCGTTCCTCCATTTTGGATATATCACCGATTTACTTCCAGTGAGTGTAACGTGCTAAAAAAATATATCTACATGTGTGTTCGACGAAGATGTGTGGTCTCGAGAATGACGTCAACTCTGCATGCAACATATCGCGTCATTCAAAAGGAGCCATCTTGAAAGGGTCGAGGCCATCGACAAAGGACTTCCGCTTCTGACATTCGCCCGATTAACTAATTAGATTTCTTCGAACGGGATGTTGACGAAAGGATTAAGTTGGTATTTCAGCGCGCTCGAATGCTCGAATGTCATGTGATACATCAGCGGAGTTGTACTGAGCCACCCTCACCTGAGGGCTTCCTGAGGGATTCCTAAGTGGATTGAACGTTTTTCAGTTCTTCCGTTTTTGGAGATCCATCAGTTTTGGATCGTGCGAGCGTCGATGGATTCCCGTTTTGGATTTACTCGATGTCGACGAGGACGGTTGGAGGGACTCTTGCTTCCACCACTTCAACCTCAGATGACTCGTTCGAGCCTCAGAAGACGTGAAAAGAGTTTTTTTCGGCGCGTTTATATTGATTGGTAAAGCAGGGTTGCAGCTGTTTCGACAATTTCCAACTAGTAAAAAGAAAAATTCTTCCAGACTTCCAGTCGGTGGTTACTCATGTTCTCATTTTGTTTTTGCAATTTTTCGATGTTGCCGACGGCGCAATTTTTATTGTGTATTATTGGCGTCCATTTATCAATATATGCATGTGTACAGTATATTTATAGATGTATTTATTATGCCTGCATCCGTCGTGGGTGGGGGAAGAGAGAGGGAGAGGGGGGTTGGCATTACATTTCCTTAGCCAATCAAAAGTCACACAGATTGTCAAAGGGGTCTCAAGAGGATATTAATTATATTCGTCTCAGGAAAAGAGACGTTGCTAAAATTTCACGGTCTATTTTGTCAAAATTCAAGTGGGCAAAAACAGCGGCTGAAATAATATATTTCAATTACTTTTTCCTTCATTTAATAGAGTATTCAAATGTGTAATTCAATGCGCTTCTTTTGGAACCTCCTGAGATCCCTGTTCGGCGGAGGGCACACTATTTCGTAAAACCAAAACCCATATTATATTTCTGATCAGTGACATCGATAATTAATTTAAATTTAAAAAAATACCATTTGCCATTTTGCCAAATGTGAAATTCCAAATAAATAAATAACAATAAAATATAATAAGGAACACAAAATTCACTTTCTGGTACTTTGGGATTCATTTCTTGAGATTTATAAATGAAAACTGAAAGTGCAGTAAGTGCACAAGTCTGACGAGGACATTTCAAAATGTCCTCCTTACAATATTTGTGAGTGTGACAGAAAAGCAGAAAGGGGGAACTTGTGGTGTTGAGGTTGTTACTGACCTGGCAAAATAAATCTAATGCCCCCACCCCTTCCACCCCCTAACATGGGGATGTGAAACTGTGCTTCTCGGTCAATTCAAAGTCAAAATATAGTACTACTACTTTGCTGTGATTATTCTTCGAAATGCGAGCTTCACTGTTGCGAGCAATTTGTCCTGATTTTTTCCCCTCCACGATCCGAACTCGTTGGAGCGAACACAAATAGCGTTATTTTTTATCAGAAGAACGTTTTTCTTTTTTTAAATGACGTCAGCTAGCTCACTTTATTTTAAATAACGACCCACCGTTAACATTCACTCTACCTATATAAACCTATGCTTGTAGCCAATCTACTAGATAGATATTTATTACTATTTCTTTCATTTAGAAAAACCAGAAAATAAGTTCTGTTCCATTTACTGATGGCCTTCGCTGCTCAATTCTCTCCTGTGATTGGCTGAGGCAAAAATAAATGAACAATCGCTATTGGATGTTTCTGAGATGGAGAGTAGATGATAGAAATTTGCGTAAAAATCATATTCAAGTTGGGGCTTTTTTTTTACAATAAACTTCTGAGTTACTATTGAAATGTTATGCCAATTTTGAGTCACTTTTTAAAAATGCTGGTCACGTGTGACAATGATTTTAGGCGTGATGACGTGATGCCAGTCATGACGTGTTCAGTCATGACATGTTCAGACATGATTTCTTTAAATATTTTAAGTACAGTAGAGCCTCGATTATCCGGACGTTTCCTTAACGAGTCAAATACCGGATGTACTACGGTGTTTCTCTTTTCATTGAAATTCACATTATTGTATGCAAAATTGACTGTTCTTTTATTGAAATTCGATTTTCCGGAACACCAATAAACCCGAATAGTCGAGGCTTTACTGAACTTTTGACTTCCGTGCTTGAGATGCCAAGACAACGAATTTTTAAAAATAAATTCGTCTCGAGTTTATTCGAGACGAGACAAGCTTCGGCATCCCCCATGTCGAGATCGATCCTAAGTGGATCGGAATTCTGCGTTTCATTTGAAAATTATGTAGCTAGCAAAAAAATGTAGGAAAAAAAAACAATTAGACAAAATACATTCCATAAATAGTATTAAATGCTTCGTGATTCGAATTACGCTCAACGATTATAGATTTCCACTTGAGTTGGTTCGTGAACGTGGAAGGCGCTGCGATCGCTAAAATGGGTGATCTATTGGCGATCGCAGCGACGTCCCGCGTTCGAATCCAACGTTAGCCGGAAACCGAAATGTGTAGGTGACTCGTAGGTCATTCGAGACGCATATCTGAATGCTTTAAAAAAAATATCGATCTACGCATGTACAGTCAATGACTTCCCAAATTGTGGCACCAATATAAAATTTGAAAAAATGAAAATATTGTTATTTGAAAAAAAAAATTGTTGTACTCGAATTTATTATTAAACTAAAGCTCGAATTACGATTATGGATTACGCCTTCAATAATTGCTTCGATTACGTTCTAAATAATTGCTCCTAATCCATTGTTTCGTCGGATCCAGTGACGCGACACCCCAGAATTGGAATTCGAAAATCAAATATATCGTCAACATTTATTCACGTTTGTGGCATTGATCCGCAAGAAGAAAATAAAGACCTTGTACATGTAATACATGTACTCACTATGGGCGACATGCTTTATCACTAGTTGGCAGTGATTTCGTCGCGAGGAGCGCTGGAAACACTTCATCCGATAGACACCCTGTACCCTGGCCAATCATCGATCGGCCATCAGAGGGCGCCAATCTCTGTCGCGCACACAGGAATTGAGGGGAGGGCTGGAAGAAAATCCGTTGTCCCCTCACGACCCCTCACGGCTGCGACTAACTCATGCGAGAAATGTAATTTCACGCTTCGATTTCTGTTCATGCCAAAAAAAGAAATGAAAATATCGTAAAGAAGGTCTTGCGTGAGCCGGATGCTCCATGGACTACAGTGGTGGACAAATGGCGGCAAATCAAGAGACAAGTCATGAGAAAAACGTTAAAACGAGACGGACCAATCTTGATAAGATCGAACCTGATCTCGACCACTCACTCCGCACCACTAAACAATTTTTTTAAATCTTTTTCGACCTTTGATTTCAACGAGACTCCATGACGTCAAGACACGACCGACGACTGAGGAAGAGCAGAGGTTCGCCAACCACTGCTCTCGCAGTAAACGCCTGTCTTTATTTGTTCTGATTTCCTGTCCCCTCCATTTCTTTTTTGTGCAACGCTATAATAAAACGGGCCAATCTTTGGCGTTAGAAATGCTGGTCTCGCTGAATGGGCAGCGTCACGAAAACGAGAAGCGAACATCCACGAAGGGATAACTTACTCTTTTTCAAGTCGCCCATGACTAATGGTGGTGTCTCGTTAAGGAAACGTCGGAGGAGATCCGATTGAAGATGTACACATTCTCCCATCTCCCTTCACATCTGGACAATGTTCCTCATAAGATCCATCGTTAGCCGGATGTCATTCGACATTCATTATCGACCAGCACCAATGTTGACCACTGTTGTGTAAATGTGTTTTTGTCGCCAACTCCACATGTCCACCCCCCCTTCTGCCTGCTTCCAATGAGTTCCAATGAGACAAGAGCCGAGAAGACGACGACCACCCTTCACGCAATGGGGCGGGGGGCGTCGACAATTAATCAATTATACGACGATGACAGGCGAGAAGCACACGCCCTTTCCCCTCCCTCCCTCCCTCCGGCGGTCGACCAGGATTGAATGTATACGAGGACCACCAGGGTGTGGAAAACATGACCGACATGTTTTCGAGCATTGAAAGTGTGGGTTTTTCTTGTTCTTGTAAATGTATGAGACCATCAGTTTTCGATAGTGCGCTCCTCCCTCCACTCTTTTCTCAAACTGGAGGTTGATTTCCGATTTGAGTTGGTCAACGCGCCCCCGTCCTTCCCCAGCCGATGAAAGGGGAAAGTGAGTTACATCAAACTTCAATTGAATTCGATTTTGAAGAGGACTGAAGGTCTCCACTTCGAAAATCAGTCTACGGGTACTTGGCATGTGATGACATGCGTGTGTTTAAAACTCATCAATTGTGAATGGAACAATAAATGAGAAACCAATTTATGCTTTTAACCTTTAACCTTACGAAACAATTCATCGCGGAAACCGAGAAACGTTTCTTTAAAATAACAAGACCATCTGAAAATCTTATCAAAGAACAGCAATGCAATCGCATAAACCGAAAAAAAACATTTCTTAAAGAACATTTTAAAATCCTATATCTCTTATAGAAAAGATTATTAAACAATAACCTTTCACCTAACGAGATATGTCATCCCATAAACCGAGGAACAATTCTTTAACGATGTCAAGAACATCTTCACTTAATCAAGTCAAGAGTATCCCCACTTAAGTATTCTAGAAATAATGCTGAAACAATAACCTTTAATCTCGCGATGTCATATTTTAATTTCGACAGTCATTTTAAAATTCGAACAAGATTAATGTTAAATGAGCATTGAAAAGATCACTCAATTTTTACTTGATTAATAACATTTCACCTTAACGGAATCAAGAAACATTTCTTAAAAACGTCAAAATTATTTGAAAATCTCACCTTTAGTATTTTTTTTATTAGTGGTGAGATTTTCAAATAATTTTCGAATCTATAACCTAACGAAATTTTCTTTAACTTGTAATCTTAAAATTCGAATTTATATAATGTATCTAAATCTTGAAGCGGATTTTTTTTTAAAAAATGCAAAGAACGCTTTCTGAGACTCCGATCTTATTCTATTATAAGATAGGAGTGTATGTTGTTTTCATGTAACTGAAACAGGCGATAAAAAGAAATGGAGTAATTATTGCAAAACACAAAGGAGCAATGAACAGCATTCATGAACAATGCCTACATGTAATAATTTCATTATTTGTCCGGACGGTTGGAATGCGTAGTGGGACTAGGGGCGCGTCGTTAAATTAGAGATGGCGACTCCCGAGAGAATCGTACCCAATTATTCCAGCGTTTAACTCGAGTGAGCGCGCCAACACACATCACAATGACAACAATTTCAATTACAATACGTGCAACGTGCATGCAATAAGAAGAAAAAATGTCCTTCAATAAAATAATCATCTCTCTCTATTATTACGCCTAATCATTTTTCTTCTAATTTGCATGGAACAAATGAATTTCCCCCACCGCCACCGCCACCACCACCGCCACCACCACCGCCACCTACCAGCACCTGCAGCAGCAGTTACCAGCAACGGTTGGTGGTAACGGATTCCGAAACCGCTGCTTTAAAGCTTTCAAAGCGAAACCCGTTCGGTCGTTGAACCCATCGACGGACCGAGTGTCGCGCATTAACCCTGGAACCTTGGAATCCTGGAAGGAACCCTGGTGGTGCGCGCGACCAAAAATCGATCGTCGTTCGCCATTGCGGAAGGTACACCTTGCAGCGCCCCCTGACGGACGGCCTGTACACGCAGCTCTTGCTGGACGAGGGGTCGTACGGGCAAGAGGCGCTAGGGGGCATTGAAGCATTGACGAGCAGAAGGCGCGCCCTGTGCTTCTAGCTGAACTAACCGCCCCTCCCCACCTCCCCCACATGCTTTCAACTAATTGAAATTTCAATTAGTTCAAATATTTCTCTGCAAAGTGAAAGCGTTCAAACACACTGTACATTTAGAGGAAAATGAAAGAGCTTCCAAAAACGAGATACTCCAAGACACGCTGGAAAATGGTAATTTTTTTTCGCGACTCATGTACGCATCAAGCTCAATTCCCGACCAATGATGTCCTGCCAACGCAGCCGATTAAGATGGGGCGGGGAATACAGAGTATTGGTTTCTTTCACTATGTATTCTTAGATGGTGGCATCTTGCATTTTTCTTGATGACATCTTGCCCTATTTAAAATGCTAGCTCTTATCTATAGAGTGGCAACTCCGAACTTAATAAAAAGAACCAACGTCCAACTCCCAAAAACTTTAACAGCAAAAACTACAACAACCTGAAAAAGGAGTGCCCCCAGCGGCGACAATTGAAACGAAAAAGAGAACATGGTGAAACAACTGAGTTTTGCCATCGCCATTGCCCTGTGCCCTGGGCCATTGTCCCCATGTTGGCTAGCTCTGCCAAGACAGCATTGCGCAGACTTTGAGGTGGCGGGTGGCAGGGGAGGGTGGAGGGGAAGAGGAGGGGTAGGGGTAGGGGGTGAAGTTATGGATGCTGCCATCTATTGCGTCAAGACAGAGCCGAGACGGCTGAAGAATTGTCCAGAGCCGCGAGAGCAGTGATCGATTGCCTTCGCCTACGCTCTAATCGGGGCTGGAAAACAGCACATGCTCATCCAAACTTAGTACTGTACAGTACATTCCTCCATACATGGAACAAAGTCTATATTTAAGTTACTGAAACACGGAATACCACGATTAGTTCATATTTCACACAACACGAGAAAAGCGGGAGTTGTTGTTGTAGCGTAAAAACGAGAACAATTCGATTGAGTAACAATTCGGTAAGTCGCCACCACCACTACCACCGTATTACAAGCGCCAAGTTCGCCACCAGGTTCGCTGCACTCGTCGACGTTCCTGACACGCGAGGTGTTTGCGCAACAGCCGCGCCCTTCCGCCCAAGCTGCAACTTCCCAGCGGTGCTCGTCTGCCAGCAGTGATTGCCAACTGGCGAGGGGCAGCGGACCCCGAGTGGCCCACGCCCACTCTCCACTCGGCCCCGGACTGTGAACGACGACATAACAGACATCAACGTCAGGTCAAGAGGTCTCGGGTGACGTGTTCGCCATCTGTGCCCGTGACGCGGGTTCGATTCCCAACCGAGACCTTCGGAATTAAATAACCAATTGAGTAACCAAATTTTGTTCCAGAAACAATTTAAAGAGAGGGAAGTTGGGTCGAAAAGGTGTTGATGGTGTGCGGGGGCGGAAGGGGATGGATAAAATTCCAAGCACTTGGTTATGATAATAGCGGCGTGCGTGAGGTTGGCTAGAAAAGCGCTCTGGGAGCAGCTCGGCATCCGCTCACTTGGCTGAGGTGCAACGTGTGTGTGTGTGTGCACAATCGATCGATAAAACACCGGACGAGATTGCTGGGAAGCGGATTGGGTTGACGGAGGACGACCGCCACGCCACCTACCGACACACCACACGCTCACCACAGGTACATCCATATAATAAACTATACTTGCTATCCCAAAAAAAAATTACCACACTAGTACGTACTTTGTCATTTGACAATAAGACAAGTCAAATTTGATGATGATGGCATTGAATTGCATCATTTTGAAACCCATTTAAAACACATCCTATAAATAAATACTTGATGTGTCATGCGTCGGACAGGAAATTAAAAGTTGAAATGATGTATTTGTGTGACAATGACGACTTAAATGATGTCATTCGTGGTTCGTCTAGAGAACCTTCATTTTCCTGCGAGTGTGGGTGTGTGAAATAAAACGAAATGTCACGGGGTCGTCGCAGTAGCACTCATCTAACGTTGACGTGATGACGTCCAGGTTTGACGTCATCTCCTAGCTTAATCCGAGAGCAGATTTCCTATTGACTCGACGTCATTCGTCCCCAGTGGCGGTGGAATTTAATGGAACTATCTCCGGTGCGACTTAAATTCCCGGACCATGTCCACATGCCAAATGGAATGCACTTACCGAGATAATTGCATTTGATGGGAGATCTTTTTTCTAGGACATCCGCATAAACACATGCCAGAAAACATCAGCTAAAAACATAAACTAAAAAAGATCGAGACATAAGGAAAAACCAACAGGAATTTTCAAAAACATGTTTATACTTCTTGTATAAACATGTTTTTGAAACAACAAATTTGTTTTCGATAACAATTAGCACCATGATTTTTTTTCGAAAACAATATACTAGTACCAAAACATAATTTTCTGATTTTAATTTCACAACGGATCTGTCTTTAAAAAAATAAAAAATTGCGTACGAGCAATCGGATATGCAACCACCATTTTTTTCTTCCCTAGCATCGATTGAACGCCATTTGGTGTCGAGGGCCTCGTCTTCTTCAAGCGACTGGGAATGGAAGATGGGGGGATTTTTTCTCCACTATAAACGGTTGCCGTGCATTTGCGGTAGATAACGGAGAGAAAATCGAATTGCTGAGGATGGCACCACTCCTGTTTTACAGACAAAAAGATCTCGGAGTCGGGTACTTCCATTATACACCCCCTCACCCAACCCACTCCCCCCACACGACTCCCCCACCCGAGTGTGACGTTGCTCCCCCATACAGTCGAGGGATAAATAAACTGACACCATAAGAGACTGTTATGTCACCGATTTACCAGAAAAATCCGTATCCAATTCAGGGATGTGACAGGGAATCGTCAAACTGATATTACTGCTGATTTCCCATGTATTTGATGTCACTTGTCCGAAATATAAAGGTATTTTTTAAGGAAATATTGCGTCATTTATACAGGAGTCTTAAGAGGATGCAAAAATGCTTGCCAATAATTCAATATTATAATGACCTTTGATATTGTCTATGCTTGAATTTTGCAACGAAGCTCAATTAAAAATTCTTGTTGTCAAGTAAATATGCTTCGACTCATTATTCAAAAATACGTTACCCTATATATAAAGAACAAACGCGAATTGGAAAATTTAATTCAACGGATCAAATTGTTTCATTTGATAACATTTCATAAATATATTTTTTAAATCATCAATATTACGTTAATAATTGTCAACAATTTAATAAAATATTGTTTTAGTTTCACTTAATTCATTAGAGTAATCATCCTTGAACTCCATTAACATGAAAAAGAAATAAAAGAACAGAATCGAGTCGAGAAGAAAACTGGAATAGCAACATGGCCGCATCGCGCTTTCAGTGATTGCCAACCGATCAGGGGCAGCTAAGATCACTTTAAACGCTACTCTGCGAATTTCTCAACTGTGAATATCTCAATATCGCCAATCTCTCTCTCTGTTTTCATGTTTTTAAATAGTTGTTACCCCCGTTGTCGTGTTTAGTCTCATTTTTTATAGACGTTTACAATAAATTAGCATTTAAAAATATTACGAGTGGTTAACAACGTAATAGTGTTTTTTTTTAGAGATACAGTAATTGCTTTTGTAAAGTCATTTGGTTTTAATCATTAATTGTTAATTAATTGTTCTGTTAAAAAAGATGGACTCGAAGGAGATGTTTTTAAAAAAATTATTCAACGAAGAATAACAAAAAGAAAAAAAATACATATTTTAAGTTAATTTCCTTGTAGAATTAACTTAAAATATGTATTTTTTTTCTTTTTAAGTTTATATTTTAAGTTAATTTCCTTGTAGAATTAACTTAAAATATGTATTTTTTTTCTTTTTGTTATTCTTCACATTGAATAATTTTTAAAAAAAATATCTCCTTCGAGTTTCCGTCTTTCTGAACAGAACATGTACTTGTAGAGTGGGCACATCTGTTCGACATTTACATCGTCTAGTGCTACGATTTTAATTTCTATGAATCGTATAAAATATTTGAAGAGCACAAAATTGGCATAAGAACGTAAGAAAGTAAATCCAGGGTGATATAGCAGTTAAAAAACATTCAAATGATGCAGGTTCGGATACCAAAAAAAACTATAAATAATTGTCGTAACAGTCACAGCCAAAAAGCTAACAAATCAAATTTTTAAGAATAACAAGAAGTAGCGATGGAGCAATGGAGCGACTTCAAGAAATTCGAGTCACGAAATGAGATATTAGAAAACATCATTTATTTCCTATTTACACAAGCGACATGTCGCAGTAAACAATGTCACAATGTTGTGCGGTTGCTGAAACCGCCTCATTACTGCAACAACGCTTTGTGCCGCCAATCTGCATACTAGGACACACTCAGGTGAGACACCCATATATTATTTTAATATGAAAAAAACATTATTCGTAAAAAAAATCATGTTGTACGAAATTATGTCAATGACACCATTCTTGTTTTCATTAAAGTGGACCTAATTACTCGAAAGTGTTTTTGCAACTCTAGAAAAACGAATTTTCTTTCAGATAGTAACAATAATTTAGCAACCACCCACTAAACTAACTATCTTTTCGTGTTGCAATTTCCGCATGATAGCAATTTCCCCAAAGTGAAATAATTTCCAAATTCCACCACCAACCAATCCAAGTCGATGGAGCCAATATTTGTTCCGTGGTCAGCGCCTATTCGTCATCAGTTCGGTTGGTCATTGTCCAAGACACAAAAAAGAATTAAAAAGTTCCTCCTCTATCTGAATCCGATGTGATATCCGTGCGACTCGACCGGCTCGTACTGTAGTCGGGCCGTCTGCTGTTGGTAGGCCTGAACGGCAGGCTGGTAATAGTTTCCCACCACTACGCCTCCGGTGGGTGTGGCGGCCGCGTAGGGTGATCGCAGGGTGCCCGGGATCAGCACCTGGGTGGGCTGGTAGCTGAGCACGGCACGACTTCCGCCGCCCGTGTAACGCAGGTTGACCGGTGGCCGACGGGCCGGCTGCACCACGGTGGGCAACTGGTACAGCACCTGCTGGGCCAGGCACACGCTGGACATCGCCACCAGGAGGAACAACTGGCCGACACCAAAATATGAAACAATATTCAATACACCATCACGAAATAATGTCAGCGGAATTTGTGCACTAACTCAATTCAGCATAAGATAGCACAGCTAACGAAACTATGCACTTGTCACTTAAACTTTAACAAATGTAAAAGTAAGAAGTAAAGTGATTTTGCATAAAACGTGCAAAAAATAAAATAAAAAGTCTTGTTAATTGACCTAAAAACGCCCCAAATAGCAGGTGTTCCGTGGTTGGACCATGGAGCACCTGGAGGCACATAGGAACTGACCCCAGGCATCGGACAACACTTTCCCTTATTCAACTTTGAAAACTCGAATCAAACAATCGATATCCGGGAATTGGCATTGCCAAAAAGTAACATCATAATGTGAACATGCCAACTTCAGTTTAAATTGATAATCAAAATCCTTGGTACCCTCAGGGTTTGAATTAGTTTTACTCTTCGAGCACCTTAAGACAGTCCAGGTTTTAGGTTACACCAGTCATTTTTGAAGTGATTATTTGACAATTGTAATATTTTTTTAGCAGTACAGGATCGTGAAGACAGGGTACTCACCGCTTTGGTCAGCATGTTTTTCACTTTCTTCGAAGTCGTCGAATCGTCGAACAGTGGAGCGAGATCGAGAGTGACGGCGATGAAAGTAATGGTCAAGCGTCGGAGGTTTATGTCCCGTCCGGTGCAGTGGGTCACCTGATAATAAGCAGCGATCAACTCGGTCGCTCATCTTATAAACAAACGTCGGCGGTAGCAAATGGCAGCAAAGGCCAACGCACCCCTCCTCGCTCGAGCGAAGAACGACTAGAGCGAATAGAACGCGCGCTGGCAGCA
>JAQGBY010005913.1:0-13887 GCA_034698785.1 Mycogona germanica | reverse complement strand
ATGAAGCTCTAACGAATCAACAAAGCCAAAGTCGGTTCAATTGTTATTTTAAGATATCCTCTTTATCTGTATGTATACAATTTTGACGATACGGTTTGTCAAATCTGAAGAATATGCTAAGTGGCAGTCCTCTTCGACTATTTCTTATGCGTCACATGGGTCGTCACGTCCACCACTTCAATCCCCCGCCCTACAACCTAGTCCACGAATTACAGTACGTAAACTTCTGAGACCCCCGCACACAAAACGTATGTGAACCTTTATAGAGGTGAGAACACGTTCACCAAACATTTCATCAAATTTCAGTCAAAAAGTGGATCTCTTGAGGATTTGTATTTTTGTGGAGTTCTCAGTCTTGCCTTATATACTCTGTATATAGAGCACCCACAAATACAAATAATGAAACATTGGGAGGTGCTAGCGATACGCTTGGCCTATTATTTGTTTAGGGGGTTCAAAAAAAGAAAAACATGTGCATGAACTGCGGCGTAGCGCATTTTATGTGACCGAGAATATTGGTATTGTTGTTTTGTTCTTCGTCGAAACGTTTTCCTTTACTTTACCCCTGCGTTGAATATGTCCGCGACACGGAGCTCTGTCTGCGGACCTGAGATCGGTGGACGGGGAATTCGTATCACCTGCGGTACTAGTTCGCAGCAACCCCCGCTGCCTTCGTTGAATTTCCTCCCCGTGAACCACGTCTTACAGAAGAGAGAGGGAGCTCCGCGAGCAGGTAATCTTTTCAAAGCGTTTGACCCTCGTCTCTTTGTCCCACCGCGTTTTCATCAACAATTTCAAAGTTATTTGGAACCGGGGTGCGCATTATTTTCGGTTCCGGGGCTCACTAGAATGAGGCAGGGATTGAGAACCACTGCCTGAAATGTAAAACGACGCAAATCTCGAAAGACATACGAACATTTTCATGAAAATATGCCTTAATTTTCTTAGCGATTCTTCATTCGTGGGCATCATTGACTTAAACCTTGGGGCAAATCGGGTGTTGGAAGAAAATGCGCGCCTCGCATCTTTTCCAACCATTAAAGGAAGAGAGGGAGTATGCACCGTATACGGCGCCATGTTATTGGCAATGGAATTTCAAGGCTGTGTTTGTGTATGTTCGTGCGAACCATTAAGAATATTCCCATGCTTGCATGCAGCATCCTTAGAATAAATACCATTGCCTTTCGTGGAAATTCCTATATCCAACATATTGGTGATTTGGAAATGCAGAAGTATTTTAGATGCGGAACAACTCTGCAAGAACTTTACGGAACTTCACTGGTGCTTAGGTTAAGCAAAATTGTATATTTTATGTTTTTGATTTCGGTAAAATAATTTATTGATGTTTTGATAGTTCCCAAATAGTCATCGCAATGGAAAGTGAAATTGGATGTGATTGCCGAATTAACTGATAGCGGCATAGAATAAGAAATGAAGAGGTTGGCGTGCGCGACAGAACACGCGGCGTTTCGCGTGTCGCATCGCCGATGAAGTTTCCCGCACACCCGAATCTCACTCCCACAAAACTATAATTTGTAGTTAATTCGATTTTTAAGAATATTGAAACATGTCAACGATAATGTTGTTTTCGTCCACTTACCACTTATCAACTTCAAAGAAAACTGTTAAACGCTATTAGCCTACATACGGTGCATAATTGTGTACAATCTTTCAGGTATCTGTGCATTTCAAAATGAAAATTAGAAGTGTTTACTCTGAGTCCAACTTTGCCTGGCGCTGAACCGGACCACTAATTGTGCAAACTTATTTACAGACAACAAAGACACGTTTATTTGTGGAAACGAGCTGGGGTTGCTCGAATGGACTTGTCACGTCTAATGCCGCCTTTCGACGCTGCTCGTGCCGCTCTCAATTAATCAATCCTCGTCAAAATCGTTTATTGCTGGGGCCTCGGTCTGGCGTTGCTGGCGGCGGGGTCACGCTTCCGTAACCGAGTGCCATGGGCGGGGGTCGCCGAACTCCGTAAGCTGGGTCGCGAATACCAGTTCCGGTGAGCAGCCCGTCCCACAGCACGTCGTGGTGGGGGCGTCTGTTTTATTTGACTACTTCGTTATTTCATTCACGTTTTGCTGAGCGAGCAACTAACGCGCGCTCGTCGCACGGCTTGATTTATCAGCGGTGATGTGATAATTTGCCACAAGCTGAGAAACGTTATCTTAATTTGGACGCAGGGGGACGAAATCTATACGGTCGGTCAACCGGGTCATAATTGCTAGCGCGAACTCGTCATTAATTAGTCGCCATATTATGTTGTATATTGCGTAAGGGGCTTGCTTCATCGGGGAAAAGTTTGTCTTGTTTCCAGTCTGACCAAGTTCGACCAAGTTCGAACATGTGCTAATGGAATTATGATTACGCTGCCATCGAAATATCCTTTGGTTAGTAATTTTGACTTTTGTTTTTTTATGTTGCAATTATACGGTTGTAGTTTTAAAAAAAAGTGCTACCATTTTCTAAATTAATTACTACCTTAAAATTACGAGCACCTTAAAATTTCACTCTGGTCCTAAGCTTGATCTTTACATTAGTCGTCGGTTCGAATCCATGAAATGAATGACTTCATCTATAAAACAGTTACTATATGTGGTCTGTCCACTGAATTGCAGCAAAGATAACAAAGTTTATTTTCGTTAAAAAAACAATTAACTTTTGCACTTGCCAGCACTTTCATAAAAACAAGCAAGCGTCACGACCTCCATATGCTGCAGTCTGGCGAACATGATGACTTTTTTTTGTGCTGCCGCTTTGCTCTTTTTATTCAAATCAACACTGCCAACCTTTATTGCTTACTATTATTATTATTATTGCTGGCTCGTGATTGACGTGGGTATATAATGGCGGTGCGCAACGCCAGTGAATCTCGAAAAACCGCCGCCATTGTGGTTAGCTGCTTTTGTTTTCTATTTATACGAACGGGAGAAGGAGAGATTCCCTTGTATTTATACACATGGAAATATCGGTTGCTTGCCTAGTCACGCAAGGTCGGCGCTTTCTATTCAATAAATTTATCTCTTCCTGAGAACCACGACGAGGCCACTCACTTATTTCTGATGAATGCTTTACGGGGCCAATCTCGCTTTCGAGTTGTTTAACGCATACATGGATCTTAAGAGGTTATATTTCATGGTTTAACCCTAATCCTAACCCCTCCCTTACTCTTCCATTGCCAACTTCCACCCCCCCCCCTCACTTCCCCCGCAGCCAATGTGGATGTTTTCGTGGTACTTGTTATCAGAAATAAATAATCAAGGCTGTGGAAAGTTTCACAAAAGAGTGAGGTCGATTTTGCCGCCGTTCAATCAACGATTATTGAACTTAATATCCTTTATGTATGTATGTTTTGCGGCGTAAACATGATCAATGAAAAGTTATTGAGTGTTTGTTCCGAGTTTGGGATGCAAGAGTTACGAAAAAATTAGAATCTGCTACAGACAAAACACTTTTGCGTCGGAAAGAAAGTCACTAGCCAAAAGGCGCAAATTCTGGACGATGCATAACGGTGGTAATAAAAAGCCTGTTTTTGGAACGGGTTACGTACGAATTGTAATCGTAAGTTCAGGTTCACTGGTTATAAAGAGGAGACAGTCCAGTGTGCATTCCTGGGATTGGCCGTTACCTATGACTATGAGTGCGAATGGGACGAATGACGGTGAAGCGTGTATCTCTGTATCAATTCCACTTCATAGCAGACGACTGCGCGCCATTTATTGATGATGGCCTGTCAACAAAACGACCACTCCGTGACCAATCTCTCGCTCATCCAATTAGGCACGCCACTAAAGCAATTTCCATTTTTCATTTTAGTGTAGGTAATAGTAATGGGTATACTTTGTAACGTTACCCCTTACCCAGAGTCCAATTTCTATTATAGCTTGTCGCAAGGCCGTAACCAGAATTTGTTTCACAGAAATTGAGGGAAATTTCGATATTCGAGATTTAAAAAAGCGTGAAGATTACTTCACGCTTTTTTTAAGTCCTTTTTACCCTTTAGATCTTTCCTAGATTTTGTACACATTTCCAACAAAGAGAATTGCTCTTGGTTTAAAAATTAATTTTATTAGTTAAATTTAGTTTACAGAGTTACTCGCTAGAAAGAAAACGCTTTAATTAGGCTTTCAGTTTGAGCTTGTAAATAAAATAAAAAGTTTGTTATTTCTTTTAAATAAAGTACGACTCGTCGTAGCGCAGTTTGTTTAGCGACGGTCTGTGGTTCGATTCCCGGAAAAAAGCGATTTTTAATTTGACAGAATACAGAGAATATATTTTTCCTCAGTTACGGCCCTGCTTCGTGCTCGACCTTCAGCCCGGGACACTGATGGAATTGATTTTTTTCCATCTCGATTTTACGGCGTGAAACAATCTTTTTAGCGAAGGTCCCCCTCGCTAGGGGGTCCACACCATCGCGATCACCAAACATCACCTGCCTACATGAAATACTCGTTGTTTAACATTATTTTCACTTTTTCCGCACCGTTTTTCGGCCAATTCCTTATTTTTCCCCTCTTGAAAATTTCAGCAAAGCGGGTGTGTGCCCCCCTGTGTTTTGCATTGGCGGTTGGTGTTGCAGGGTGTGTGTGTGGGGGGGGGGGTAGAACCCAAAGGGAGAAACTCGGGACGGACGGGTGTTACCGCCCAATTTTTTTATGTGTCGTCCGACGCGGAAGTTTCAGATTGCGCGTTTTCAAGGGGAACTCGTGCTGTGAAAGAACAATGCGATGCAGGTACAATTTACATTGGTCTATCCGTGATTTAGGTTACACCCTATCGGAAATGACATGTGGGGGTAGCTCTAAATTTCTTTCACGGTCCACCGGCGCAAAAAATAAAATTGTTCAGAATTATTTAAATATTACATGTATTCTCGTCTGACCAAACAGTTTCACTTGACCACATTTTAAAATTTGCATTAACAGCAGTCTTAACAAAAACACTGTACGTGTTGCTTCTTTTCTTTTTCGTTTATGTTCGCTAATTTAGTTACTTTGGATGTCTGGATACACTGCTAAAAGTAACCTCTTAATCTTAAAATGTGATTTTCACTTAAATTATGTAACACTTTTCAAGGAGCTCGGAGACACTTAAAATGACACTTATAAAAGATAAAATATTAATTTTATGGATACCAGCTTTCGTGATGCTAGTGGTATCTTAGCGATGTGTTAAGCTTACATCAGCCAGTATCTCAAGTAGATCGGTGCTTCCAGAGCCCTAAAAAAGTGGTGTCCTTTTTTCTGAGAAAAGATTCTTATAATTAAGATGTTTGATATTGGTTGAAAGTAAATCTTCATGTTTTTAAAAGCTCACGATAGGATATAGGTAGCCTTTTTGTGCACGTTTTTAATTCGTGCATTGGTGATTTTCTACGTGTACACTTAAATAATCATCACAAATCATCGGGTTGTGCAACTGCCAATTGATGTTTCGTCTTGATCGCTTGGGAAAATTCTTATTTTTATGGGTCAAGGCAAACAAAATTGAATTTGGCACACTGAGGTGCGTGCTGGCGGGGAAAACGGGAAGTTGTCTAGTGGCAGAGGTGAGTTGTCCAACTATATCATGTTTGCGCTTCATGCAAAACAGCCCATGTGACTATAATTATGAGTCGACGGAGGACAATAATTGCACATTTGTTGCATTTCAATTTTGCAATAACTCTTTTCTGATTGAAAGACTGGCATGCAAGACTTGCATAACAGTAAATTTCTCTTAACGTTATGGCTGTTTTTGAAGGTAGTGTGGTGGGGTGTGTTTTTCAAACAAACTTGTTGTGACAGACAAATCGATACAGAACAATTTGTTTTAGATGAAATTTCTTTCATTTTCACATCTTGATAGATAATCGCTTGAGAAACTAATGGATATTTGAAGTGATATCTAATTTTATTTTTATTTTTTGCAAGAGGCAAAAAATGCGTTTAGTGCACTTGGAACACTTGATTACAAAAATAGTTTAAGTTTGTAAAATAATCGGTAATATTTGAAAATAAATCATTTTTCCAATTACTAATTCAGTAAGATGAGTTAATTCAATACATTATTTTTTTATTCCGATCTTTGGTTTGATATATATATATATATGTATTTCAGTCAGCATTTTATTTTTTGCGTGCGCTGCTTCTGCAACAATGTTTAAATTCTATTTCTTTGCTGGTGGTAAATCTCACAAAAATTCACCTGTTTGTGATAAGCATTTTTATAGTATGGGTCATTCCATTGGACTTGATCGTTGCTAACCAATTTCGTTGCGCAGAAAAAAAGGTTAGTTCTCTGAGAACTCGCCAATAAGGAAACTGTATGGAATGTTTTGAAGCTTAATAATAGTGTCTAGTCAAATTTGGCAGAGAAAACAGGTTATACCATAGTTTCCTGAAACCCGAGCGTGGCTGTGCTAGTTCGGTTATTTATACTCTGGCGAGATTTAGCGTCTCTGGACCATCCCCTGCCATTAGTCGGCAACTTTCTTCTCAATATTCGGCCGTCCCTCCAGGTTTAGTCAATCTCTATTCGCGTTATTATTCAATCGAAACTGTTTTCGAAGTGGCGACCCCCGAATGAAAATATAACGCGATCGCTGCAGCGCACTTCACTGGTTATTATTATGATGATGGCTGGGCGAGGCGACAACAGTGCCCCCTGTCGGTGATTTACGAAGTAGACGGCAGCCGCACAGTTCATCACCCAGCGTGAAGATCATTGTCAAGCACACCCAAACCCCCATTTATCGTTTGACCTGCAAGCAATGATGTTTCTTGGGGGAAACCAACTGGGGAGTCTGTCCAGGGCTTACAACTCAGAAATACGATAAAAACACATTATGAAGCGTGATCAGCGGGAAGAATATCATAATTATTGAAAATTTATCATTAAAATATTTTTGAATCACTTTAGTACCTCTACCTATGCGCGTTCCTGATTGTGGTGAGCAGTGAATCAGAATTAACTGAACACCTTGCCCAGGGCACCACCACCACCTTCTTCTAGAGAAGCTGTGCTTGCATGCATGCTCACTGTGCGCCATCCATGCTCGTTTTTTCCCCCCACAAAGTTTTCCTCGTCGCTCGCCCCTGCACCTCCGCAACTTTTTAAATTACCCCTACCTTGTCTCTCAGGAACCCCTCAATTGCTGGGTGCCTCACTGCCTCAGTCTCTCTCATCCCTCATTCGGAGAAGGGTGGGTTTTTGCAAGGTAATGACAGAGGCTTTTCGCGCCGGACCGCCCTGTTGCACGGGAAAATCGCCGCCGGGAGAGTGTGCATGTGGATTTCTGCCGCGCTCGGAGCCCGCTTATTGGGGTGGGAATCGGCTAGGCCTACAGTTGCTACAATTCACCAGTTGGCCATTTTGGCGTTGGTCGCGTATGACTCGGGAAAGTGTGACGTTGCGGACTTATCAATCTGAATCATGGAAACTCATGGTGAGTGATTTTTTAACTGTTTGACAAGGGGGCTTATCAGCTTCCTCAGCCTCAAAGTTCCGAGGAGGCGACCTGGTGATTTCGCCTAACCTAGGCATCAGACCTAGATAGGGATCTTTAACGTGCGCTTGATATCGTTCTTGCAAAAGTTCCACTTGTTTGCTTCCACTCTGACGGAAAGCAAGCGAAAGAACTTCTCTCGCCAGAAAAATTACGGAGGTCTCGGTCGGGACTTGAACCAGCGGTAGTAATCAGATGTGCCATCACACGGTACTGCTCACTAATCTTGTTGAATTGAATAATTTTCCTGTTTCAGTTAACTAATAACTATACATTAGGAAAATGTCTGTATCAGTGTCCATGACTCCATGGTGTCTGAGGTCATTGCGAATACGCTGAATGTCTACTTATGATGCGCTTAATTGGCAGTCAGACGACAAAATCTTTTTGTCCGTCGCCACATTATGCTTGCAAGGCAATGCATATTTGCAACACAATTAAACTGTGAATTGGTTTATGCTGTATTATACAGAGTAGTATGTCATTCTATTCTTAAGAACAAGGACGCAAAATTATCGTTTATCAGTGGAACTTCCGCTATTCCAAACACGTGCAAGTTGAGATGATTAAGTGATGTTGTAGTCATTATGCAAGTTTAATGCAGTTAAAACTTTGTTAGAAGAGTCACACTCAATTGCATTTCCTAACGTCAAGAAAGTTCCTGCAACACTTCCCCGTTCAGAATGTTTTTATTGTTGTATAAATAATGTGGTTTACCGCGCGAGATTAGCAACTCGTAGTCGTAAGCTAGCAAGACCGCGACCGTTTACAAATTCTTCAAATTATGAGAGTTCTTATGTACAGTATATCATACGTGAACACTTACTGAGATCTACAACTCATACAGGTGCATATTCGACATATACGTACTGAATATTCTCAACTCGCATTTTTTCACCTGATGTCGTTGTGTCGCCGCCTATTCCTAAAGATAGAAATATATATTTTGATCTCGTCATTTTCATGATTTGTGATTCGCTGTCGCGAACATTACAAAAACTAGGTTACACGATCAATTACGTTGCAAAATCTCCAGGGCGATGATATAAAATTTCATGCGCGTGGTAGACCCAAACAAAATGGCATTTCAGTGGAGCCAAACGTCAAATTATTGAGTACTTTCTAAAAACCAGGCATTAACGCGACAAGTCTGAAATTGCCAATCTGTCGACTTGTGAGCGCTTCCCACAGCGTCAATTTGAACTGATTATTAACAAAAGCCTAATTGCAGCTAGTCAAAAGATCAAAATTCCTGGCTCCGGTCTCAGGTGAATTGTGTTGCAGCCGTATAACGATAAACGGTGCGGCACGGTTGGCCCACCTCATTCACCAAATGGGGTGGTCGCCGACTTTCGCGAACCGAGAGCCGAAGAAAGTCGCCTCTAAAATACGCGTATAGTTACCACCCGCCGGCAAGCACGTTTAAAGCGAGCAATAATAGTAATAACTATAATATTATTACGAAGTAGTATACAGCGCTAAGAAACATAAAAGTTCGGAGTTTTATGTCTAGGCGTATGCGACCACAGATTGTTGGCGGGCCATTCGCGGTTGCCTTTGCCTAGGCTGACCCGCTGATGGGCGCGAGGTGATTAAGTTGCTCACGTTAGTGGGCGCAGGTATGATATAATTACGTGGATTACAAGATAATGTATTTAGATGTTGGTCAGCCGCCTTGCCCTGCCCCACTGCCATCGGACAATGTCTCGCCATGTTCAGCGCCAGTTTTGCTATAAACTATCGTCAATGACAAGGTGAAACAAAAAATATTTTTGGTCATTAACGGAGTGCTATTCGCGTATCCTAAACGTGCACCACCATGTGTGTGTTCCAATCTCATTGTTATTCAACTGCCGGGAGTCCTTATGGTAGCTGTTAATTGAATAATTAAAATTTCTGAAGAAGAATAACCGTGACCTGATAATTGGTTTATCCTGTACCTGTGGGATTACAATACTTCGTTACCAAGCTTTTTTTGGGGACCGCTTTTAATTAATGTGGCTGCGTGTGCTTGGCCACTTTTGTTGAAGTAATTTAGAGGTTTTAATTTTAATGACACCTTGTTTAGACCTTTTGTCCAGGCATCGTTGTGGCATCTGCATCGATTAAATTTAACAACGGTGTGGCGAATTCCAGGATTGAATTTGACCAATGAGTTCTGTTTTTGGCTGCTTTTTTAATAAAATTAAAAAATAATATTGTGATCTGTGGTAATGATTGTGAACACAATTTAAAAATTAATCGAGATATTGTCGCGTAAGTTTTACTATTATTATAGAGTTGCGCCTGGAGGGAGGCGTGCTGTTGTTCCACGATAATTTTTACCATAAATCTTGACTGCTCGAATAATGAAGTCGTTTTTAATTACACGTTTTGGTGGTTGGTGGTTGGTCGCCTATCTCGCCTGTCTATCTCGCCAGCAGCACGGTCAATCGGACAAGTCCACTCCAGTTAACCGGAGTCGCCCCCTTGACCACTTCACGTATGTGTTGTGGCTTTCCTGCCTCATGCTCGATGAAGTAAGTGCCTCACTGAAAATCATTTCGCCGACTGACATTGAAGTAATGCCACGGTGAAAGGTGCACAAGACCAGTAACGCAAGAGTATTTGCTCTCCTCCTACACCTTCGGATAAATTATTCCTCGGACCAACATTTTGGAATGGTCAAGAAAATGCCTCGCCCCCAATAACTTTTCATATATTTTGCCCTCCAGCGATTTAATATATCACCCTCAAATTCAAGCTCAGCACCAATATGCAACACCTGGCGGTAATTTTAAGGCTAGTTCTACGAATGTTTTGGCAATGTCATGACAATGAACACTGAAAGAAAGTCCCAAGTTTGGATTGAGGTCTCCGAAGGTTATTTCTTACCGGTACACGAGGAGCACTTACAATCCCGTTATTTAAAAGTCATCTCATCGTAACATGTAGTCTTCTGGTTTTGGGAGCTTAGCTTCAAGAACAAAGTAGCGTCGTGCATCGTTGCGTGCAAATTACAAATTACGACGAGGCAAGCGACCTTCTGGGGGTGGGATACTACAAAGGGTTAACGTTTTACGGGATGGGACAGAGGGTTGAATATAGGAGGGGGGGAGATGGAATTCATGTTAGGTCGCTGAATATACAGCGCATGTTTGTGTTCCCTATTTCGAATTCTGTTCAGCCACCAACGTTATCTTCCAAGTATTGTTTTTGTGTTCGGATATCAGTCATGAATATTTTTGTCTTTCAAGTCGGCATGTACAGTATATTGAGGCGTGGACTCTTTGTCGATAAATATTGGGTTTAGTTTTGGCTAGGTCACTGCGGCTTTATTTTTTGTTTATCGTTTCTTTATTCATGAATATTGTATGAATCGTGTCTGGTGTATAAATGTGTTTCCGAGAAATATTGGTTTTGCATATTCTGAATACATGGTGCGACCCGTTCCCATGAATATTTATTCGTTGTTACTACAGAATTAGCGTTGACCTTTCACAGACAAACGCTAAGCGTGACGATTTCGCGCTCTGCCTAATTTCATGGACAGCTTTTCATGTAACTATGAATTAAATAAGCGGAAGTATGACACCACAACACTTCAAACACCGTTTAGTTCCAAAGCTATAGTTCCAGTGTGCCATACCGACGTACGGGGCAAATAGTTCCAATCCCGAGAGGAACACAATGGAAGTTTCATTTGACTGAAACTTGAAAATACGTGCCTAAAACGAAAACAATAAGACCAATCATAAAAATTGTATTTAAAAGTCGGAATTGTTAGCAGGCACCTAGCAACGCTAAAAAACACCTTTCAATCACATCATGCATAAAAATGTGAGCAAGAAAGATAATCTAATAAGGAAAATAATCCAAAGATAAATAAATATTAACAAAAATGAAATTTTAACGTTTGGACTTAGCCTGACTCCTCCTCCTTCGAAATATTTTTCGCATTTCTCAATTATAATTTACGAATATCTGGACTTTCAAAGTATCCTATGAATGTAAAACAATGCCCTGTTATCACACTAAACAATTTATTGCTCGATAGTAAAATAAATACATCTAGCTTGTCCTAGAGAACAATTTTTATTTCACGCGTCACTCCTTGCACGAATGATTTGCCATAGTCTGACAGCCGCACAACCGGCTGTAGGACTTGTAAGAAACCCCAGATCGGGGCAACAGATGGACACCAGACTTCGAGTGAGGTTACAAGGATTCGTGGAAATTCCCGACCAGTCTTGACCTCGACCGTCCTCTAGTAACCTACACAGCTCGTGCGGTGTGCGTGCGTGCCATCGGGCTCTGACCCTCCCATCCTCCCCTCTTAACATCAATGGGCAACAAGGAACATCTGCCCCGAGTTAAAGGACTCGAGCAGGTGATGGCGAAGCGTCCCCAGCCTTTAGGGTTTCCCTTCATCACCTCCCCCTTCGGTCAACACAACACGTGCCTGTGACTAGGCACCACGAGCTCCATCTGCTACAGGCTGGCCTGCGCTCATGAGACCTCAAGATCAAGTTTACTGCTTACTGCAAAATTTTAACATCTCAATTTTCCAGCTTCTCGACGTAAACCGGACATCTATTTTCAAATGCCTTTAAAAAATCAGAATTTAAGGTAACATCTCATTTCGGCGATAAAGATTGTACAATCATCCTCAATTATTTCATTTTATCGTTCATTGAGGATCTTGAAATGTGTGGCAGTGTGAAGTTCAGTTCCAAAGGTTCTGGTTGGAAAATTGGCAATATACAATAATTATAAAGGAGGCCTTGTTTCTGTCTAGGGGACAAAGCTTCCCGAACCAAATGTTCATTCAGAAGAATATGCGGATGGTCACTAGAGGATTTATTTTAGCGTTTTATAGTCTAGCTTCGCACTTGTCGATCGCGTTCGCGTATTGCCGGCTGGCGGCAGATGCTGGATACCTCAGACAAGATGGTGGCACCATATATGTGTGTTCGGTTTTTTTTGCCCCTCATCAGTGTCCCCTAAACAGATGAGCGCGCGCCGAGAACTCATTTTCGAAAACGCACTTTCGTACTACCGTCGACCTAGTCAGTCTAATTGCGTTATTATCTAACGTGTGGCGTACGCTTTTGCCGAACACATGTATTTAAATAGTAATTCTCAATTTTGACAAAGGCGGAATATTACGTTATTTCAAGTAGGATAATGAAAAACTATATGCGTGTGTGAAAGTTTGTTAACGGGCGTTTCGCCTATGTAAACATGGGCGAAAAGAAATCAGAAGTGCGCGATTCGGTTGATGTTTTATCTTCGTTACACTTTAAAAAAAATATTTGTTAATCGTTCCACTTAGTCATTACCATCCGGAAAAAAATGAAATGCAAATAAAAATTCGAAGTAAATATTATGCACGTACATGCGCGCTGCGTAGGTTTCTGACCAGGCGATGGAAGTAAACCCGTGGGACTCGTGCCTGTAGGATTTCAGGTACCTGGGTGTGGAAAAATACCGGGTCGCCCCTTGGGGTTTTTTTTATAGGGCGAACACGCTGGTGGATCTCCTTAACAAATATCTCGAAGCTCCCTAAAGCTTTCCCGACGCGCGCCGCCTCATCACGCCCCTCGAAGTTAGGGAACATGTTTTTTCAGCTTCTGAGGAGGAGGGGGGGGATAATGGCGCAGTGTGTAGCCGGACAGCTGCTTACAATTTCTGACGGGGTTTTTAACAACACCTGCTCATCTTGTCGAAAAGCACTTGTAAAAACTTTTGATATTTTTAAATTCAATCCCAGTTATGCATCTTTCGTTTTTGAAATTCTAGTATTCTATGCTTCTCTTCGATGATCGAATTAATAGTCTAGTTGAACAAAATTAAAATTTAACAAATTTCCATAAAAACAAATACCGGTATGGGCCACCAAATTGCTGTAAAATTGCACCTTCAATATGAAGATAAGATCTGTATGTAGTTGACGGTGCGAACACACTTGCAGCTGTTTCGCGCCAACTGGCAGAACATATGGGAAACGCTTAGCTGCATTTGCGGGAAACTTTTTCAAGTGCACCCATTGTAAAACTGTATCCGTTTCTTACGTCCTCCTGAGACCTATTCGTAAAGTACGAGTGGTTTGAAGCCGCGCAAAGACATTGTGCACATCGGTATTTTCTGTCCTGTGTTCCAAAAGGTGTAAGACTCCTGTACACATATGTGAGTAATTATTAATTAAAATAGTGAGTCACTGGTGTATAGCAGGTATATAAGTTCTATGTCTACCTGAGACGACATGTGGACTCAGGAGTTGATTGCGCTGAGGCCATGAACCTATGGCTGTGGGGGTGGTGCGGGTAACCTTATCTGCCCAAAATCTGCGACCAGCTTCACGGTTCTATTCTGTGCCACCAATGGAGTTCCCATTCGCTGGTTGCGTTGGA